>JAVXUO010000055.1:0-241146 GCA_033065855.1 Escallonia rubra
TTTAAGGGAACCACTTTAACACCGTTCTCTTCCCAACAATAAGTATCAAGGTAACTAACCACCCAAAAGAGTGACAGCTGGTAAAGTGAAGTGTCCCTTCCTTTATGCCTTCTTACTAGATACCCCTCTTGCACTCCCTTGCATATTCTTCCCAGATATGAAAAGAAAAAGTTATCAGAATCAGAAGATCTATATAACAATCCTCATTCTCAACACCATTCAGAAGCATGTTTTTGCCGGTGGTGATGGGTTAATACTAAGTAAAAAATGGGAAACGTTCATACCAGATCTCTTCAATCTATGTCCTGTATCTGCACATCAAATAATTTCAGAAAAATGACAAAAAGAAAGTCCCGCAGCCCTTTTCTCACGGCAAATGACCAAAAAAGGTCGGAAAATGAGTTTTTTGAGATCCGGGTCCGATTTACCCGCCCATCAAAAAAGACACAACGTATCGTCCGTCTTCTCTCTTACATACGAATTGCCGATACAAATGCGATACAGGTCGATATGGATGCACTGCAGAGCTAGTTCCAAGACATTGCAGTATCGTTGTATGATATGGTATGTATCGCTTATCATCGATACTAACAACTACGATAAACACATAAAATGGTCATCCCACAGTGCTGATTAATCTATTGGAAAATGAATGGTATGTAAGATGATAAAGCAATACTCAAATTTCAATAAGAGAATTCCATCTAAGAACTGCCTGTTTGGAAGTCACTAAATGATTTATTGAATTGTATGATTTGACCAATACTTCCAAAGTGACTGCTTCAGGTACCATTTTAACATTTTCTCTACCTTTTCATTCTGCTGCGATCTTTGTAACACTTAGATGCTAGTCAATCCTAAGAATCCACTGATCTTATATGTTCTATAGGGCTTCTAGTAACCATCAGCTCATTCTTATCGAACAGCTTATACACAATAATGAACATATAATCAGCAAAACATTACTACTTATGCATAAAGTGAAAAGCAATAGTAGATAGATTTTGGCAAATTTGGAACCAAAAGAGGAAGAACTTTACCTTCCGGATTTCGAAAAGTGTCCTGCACCGAGTTCACATTCAAACAACAAGACATTATCATCGGTCTTCACATCCCTCAACTTTGCCACAAACTTGGCTGGTTCCGAGTACATAACACGTGGATCTGTTCAAAACATACCAGAGTTCAGATTAAGCACTGAGAATAATAAATTCTGCATCAAAAACATGTAAAGAGCAAGGCTGATAGAGCCCAAAAACTCAAAACCTCAGTATCTCCTCATCACTAGGAAAATCTGTCCACCAATATCAACAGACTAAAGGGAATCAAATTTTAACAAAGTTGTCAACACAAAGGACCCACGGCAAGAAGAAAATCACTATTTGCCATGTATCTAGGTTTAGCCAGTTGACTAAAGGGAACCAAATTTTAAATAAGTTGTCAACACAAAGGGTCCACAGCAAGAAGAGAATCATTATTTGCCACACATCTAGGTTTACCGAGCTAAGATCCTTTTCCACAGGATCCTCTCAAATAGAAATAGAGAACGAAGTAACTAGAAAGATTGTTAGAATCACCCTTTTCTAGAGGGATCATCTAGAAAGCGAGTTATTTTGGATTGTATTCAGGTCAAGATCATCACTCAAATGAAAAGGCCAAGACAGGAATAACATCACAGGACCCACATCAAAGAAGCCCGTATCCTCTAAAAACTGCTAGGCGCTAGCACTGCCATTCTTAATCGGACGAAACAGAGGACTATTGGTTAAACTTATATAAGTCTAAAGCCTACATTAATGACAGACATACGCACTGCTGTCAAAGGTGAAAGGCAATCTTAAGGCGCTAAGGTCTCCAATTGCCAGAGCAAGAGGCGAGAGGCAAGGCGCTCGCCCATGAGAAGTAAGGCAATCTTTTTAGAAAAAAGTGCAAAATATACGTGTATAACGAAAATAAATCAAAAAAGGGTTTGACACCACAGGAAGAAAGAAAGATAATAACATAGAATATTAAACATCGATCACTATAAATATTGAAAATCGCCAGGGTAACAGAGCAACAGAAAATGGTGATTCAAATGACATCCTCATCGTCCAAAAAAGTGACCATCTTCTTCATAACCTGAAGGAACGTCTTCCTCTGCACTTTCTTCCTCCTTTTCTTCATGATCTGCTTCATCTATAAGATTAATGGTAGGAACAGAACTCTACTTCTTCGCCTCCTCTGCTAGTGGCTGCAGCTTCTTCTTTTCTCTTAGAGGCAGTGGTAACTACTTCGGGTTTGGCCGATCTAGGGTTAGGAGTCTGACTTATTGCCTTTTTCTTTTCTTTTTTTAGATGTTTGACCCTTTGACATTCTGTTAAAAACCCATTCACCCTTTTAAGTTACGGTTTCTCCCCAGGCGTGCCTTTTTGCCACCTTAAGCCTGAAGTCGACTCATGCCTCTTCCAGAAAGACGTACGCCTCTTTAAATTCGCCTCGCCTTTGGCTGGGCGAGGCGCTACAGTGTCATCAGAAATCGCCGCCTTGGACGCCTTTGACAACAATGAACATATGATTATCATATGCGGATTTTAAATTAAACCAAAATCAGTTTTGCCTTTTGGCATAACTGCTGAATGCCAGCTAAAAACTGTAGAGGGTGTTGCCTTTTGGCATAACTCGCTAAATGCCAGCTAAAAGCTATAGAGGGTGTTAGTAAAAGCTGCTGAAAGCAGTTTAACTAGGGCAAAATCAAAATCAGTTTCCATTGGGTGTACACAACGGGGGCCCTCCCCCTTTACCCCAAATATCCGGTCCCGATGAGACTCAAACCTGTGACCTTACACAGGAAAGGGAGAGGCCCTCACCACTGGACTATCACCTTAATCTGTTTAAGATATCCGATTTCTTTAAGCAATCTTGTTCTTACATACCATCTAGGATGTACAATACATATTATACTATAATAATAATTATCAGGAGCACATCTTAGTTAGGATCAAAGTGGCAATTATGTTCTGGTTCTCCGTTTCTTATGAATCATGGGCTTTGAGCTCACTTCCTAAGTGGGGACCAAAAGGACAAAAACAAACAGGGTTTGGACTTTCAATCTATTCTAGTGGACCTCGAATCTGACAATTGCAAACACGTTGAACACTCTGGTAAGCAGCTGCATGAATCATACATGTGACTACATATCTCCCAATAGAGAAACTTAGATAGTAACTTTCGACTGTCAATTGGAATGATTATTCACGAGACTAAGAAAGAAAGAATACAGCTGAGAGATCAGGAGAGAAAGATGGAGGAGAGGAGGAGCTTAGATTGGTAAGGATGGAACATAGTAAAGCGTTAGCCCATGAGAGCGCACTCTCTGTCTAGAAATCGGAAGCCCTAGCCTATATACCGGGATAAGTGGGCAATTTCTTTAATCTAACCTAACTATGGAAAACAGAGATAAACTTCATACTAATGCAACATCACAAGCATAAAATGAAGATCCAAATTATCCCATACCTGAGGTCCTATACAGGAAATATGCCTCTACTGTCAACAAAAATGAAATGCATTATCAGAAACTGTTGACTTACCATATAAACCGGCTGTAACGAGAATAGCAGGATATTTTCGTGCAGCAATCTGTTGAAAGCACAAAATAATTACATTAATCTTTAAGCAATCTTCATATTACGTTAAACTACAAATCAATTCCAAGGGTATTAACTGCTGGTCAATGTTAGCTTGCTGGATTGTAGAACTCTAGTTAAAATGAAAGAGGAAAAAGTAGTCGATCTGGTGCTCACATTATCAACAGGAGAATACGATTTCATATAGAAGTAGTATTCGTCTTTACGAGGATCGCCCCATTCCTGCAGTAGCAAAGTGAAAGCAGGTTCAGGAAAAAAAGTGTCAATCCATGATGTTCCTGTTTCGCCTAAGAAAGTTTCGGTTATCGAATGCCTCAATTGCAAGCAAGATATAACCACGCAGGTTATTATTACTCCAGAAAAGGGCCAAAGCATAAGTCAGAATACCTTTTAGACAACATGCCCTTTTATGCACTTGGGGCTTGGGTTAACTAAGACACCTGGATGAAGTAAACCTATAGGTCTTCTAATGTTTGCTATCTTTAGAGTATTATCAAGTTGCATCAATTACATCTAATCAAGTGTTTTTTCTTTCATGGAGGTCGGCTTGTTAAACGATATTTCCAGAAGCACAAGATGCAATGGTGTTAGAAGAAAAGCAACTACTCTGAACATTACGGACACATTAGATACATATGTCCTCTGTCATCATTTGACACTCGCATTTACCAGCTTTACTCAAATCAGAAGTGCAAATAAATCACCCTTTATGTCGAGAACCCATTTCAAAATATTATCAAATTCAATTTCCCACACTCGTCAGGAATGTGGTGCCACGCTGCCACAATAGAGAAACTGCAACAACTGTAGCATCTTGTTGAATTGCTGCCATAAAAGGTAATTGCTAGGTGCATTATACGTGTGGATGGCCATACTTATAATGTAATGCTTTTCAAAACAACTAGGATGACCCAACTACAGGAAATGACTGATGATCAACAACTTGTGTCAAGGTTCACCTATTGTGAGGTATGAACCCGCAAATTGGCCTTTCATGCCAAAATGATACCTAAATCAGATGGTGATGAGATCATATTGCAATCATCTGATTTTCAGATTGTATCTTCACAGGCTAGAAATGAACATAAAAGAGAAAAAAATGCAGCAGCAAGTTTTAAAAGTCGAAATTCTCAAAACGCAAAAGAGATGACCTCCCACTCAGAAGTCGTAAGAGGAATGGTTGGATCAAGCATTGTAGTCAAAACATCTACAAAAGGTACTCCAGCTACAGCAGCTGTAAACAAATCAGGCCTCATGTTAAGGACAGCGCCAATGAGCAATCCCCCAGCACTTCTTCCATGAATGCACAATTTCTCCTTTGAGCAGTATTTTTTCTCTATCAGATATTCTGCGCACGCAATAAAATCCGTGAAAGTATTCTTTTTCTTATGCAATTTCCCATTCTCGTACCATTGTCTCCCCATTTCACCACCCCCACGAATGTGGGTAATTGCGTATACAAAACCACGGTCTAACAGTGACAATCTTGACGCCTTGAAACTGGGATCTATACATGCCTGTTGAATACATTACATGTGCATTATTATCTAAAGTAAAGCTCCATACCAGCCGGAAACGGCTTCATACCAGCAAGAAATATACTAGGACCGCCTAACTAATTGGTTAAACAGTGGGCAGAAGATAACACCATCCATCTCTATAGAATTACAGAAAGATTATGTGGATATGTATAGGTTATAACTAAATAACTGACTACTCTAGCAGCATAAGTACTAGAAAGCTATATTTGCAGCATAACCAACAGAAACTAAAAGTTGGAGGGGAAATACTTGAAACAAAAAAGACCTCTTTCCAAATTAGGAGCTGCCCAACAAATTAAGTAGTAAAGGAAAAAGAAGTCATTTTTTTAAAAGAAAACAAGAATTAAAGTTCCATGAAGGCGGCCAAAACATCTGCACTTTTCGAAGAAATATTTGCTGGCGAAGTAAAAAAAAAATAGTAGTTAGCACTTGCTCAAACATCAAACCGCAGTATTTTTTATCCAGAGAATCATGCATTACCTCATACGAACCATAACCATAAAGGAGTAATGGATCAGACCCGTCAAGCTTCACAAGATCCTTCCGATAAGCAACTGATATAGGTATTTGGGTACCATCTGCAGCAGTGGCCCATTTCCTTTCAGTTACATAATTTGAAGAATCAAATCCTCCCAATACCTGAATCAATATATAACCGACGTTACAAAATAAAGTCAATTATAAGCGGTTTCTATTGAACCAGAAGGGCAGGATAACACCAGTTGATACTCAAACTTTACCGACAAGGCAATAATAGCCAATGGCAAAAATTTTAACTTACTCGGTGATAAGTGAGATAAGTTGCCACCAACCTCGTCCTTATAAGTGATGCAAGAGGAACAAAAAAGAAATTAAAAGAAATAGAAGAAGAAGGAGGCTCAGCATGTCATTTGGTCTTCCAAAAGTTAGTTAATTGAACTTGAACTGAACTTGCTTTAGAAAATAAGATGCTGATCTGTAGTCTGTAGATTACCTTCCTACTTGTGCATCTAATAAATTTTCATCTACCGCTTGTTTACCATCCATACATGGCTGTGTTATGTGGCAGACAAGGACATAGATAAAATACTGCATTGAAAGAATAGTTCTATATTGCGTGTGCATATAATCTATTTAGTCCATAAGAGAATTTTAATGTGACATGAAGACCACTAATTGTATCAGTAAGCTAAGATGACAAGGTCACATTATGAAATGCTATAGGAAAAGAGGGATGTGTAATTCAGACCTCTTGGCATGTTTGTGGGATGATCTGTATAATGCATAACAAGAGGAGTAAAAGAACTTCCAGAAATATGAAGATGAGAAAATAGATAAAATTGATAAATTATACAGAAAGCAAGAGAACTGAACAGAAATTTTATAATGAACATACAGATCTCAAGAAGGAAAAAAAAATAAAAAAATCCCAAAGTCAAGAAAAAAACATGCTCATTAGCGTAGCCAAAAACAATGGAAGCATTATACAGGCATGTTATATAATATCCAATGGAAATGTAAGATAGTAACGTCTTGGATAACTTACAGTTTCAATCTTCTTCACAACTGAAATTCCAGTGTTCATATCATAATCATATACAGAGGGAGGAGATCTCATTGAGCTATAAGAAAACCGTAAAACACTGGAAGAAAATTGTGATTCTGATGGATCCACTGAATATACAGGGTCAATAAAATCGACAGTGAGACCATCTTGAAGGCTTTCAAGTGGTTCACCAACAGCTGGAAGGCGATAAATCGTTACTCGTGGCAGACCATTTTCACGCTCATATGCAACAAGGTGGTCACTGAACAAGCGAATGTCCTGAATCTTGACACTGTATAGAAAGGGAAACAGGTAAACCTCTTAATCTTTAGATGCTTCTTCAAATAACCAATAGAATTATAGCATGGATTTGGAAACATGTTATGATTAGCAATCAGACTTAGCACACAAACATTGACAAGTAATAATGGCAATGCATGTGCCTGATAGAGTGATAGAACGCATCATACCAATTCTAGTCTTCTTTGAAGCATCAGAAGAAAGACCAGGAGACAGAAGGCGTTATTACGAATCATTATAGGGAGATTAACACTTTGATTGTGAATTAGAATTTAAAATCACCGTCGTTGAAGCAGACAGCATAACAATGCAACAGTTGCACCTGGTAACCCTTAGATTGAAGTGTGGCATTCAGCAAAATGAGTTTTCGACGGGAAACTACTCAAATATGGGCAGTCAGAGTACTACTGCCCAAAACAGTTGCAACTGGTACCTTAAGCTCGTATAACAATTTCAAAGGTAAAAAGTGTAGACTGCTCTCTGCTGTGTTATGACATGATTCAATTGTCACAAGTATATTTAATGTTTCCTGCTATCCTGGTAAACTAATCGTCATTACCAGCAAACCTTTGTCCAGATTAGTTGCTTAGGCCAGAAGAATCATTTCGGACTTCTCTAGTTTGCCTTTTCTTCCTTCCCTTCAGTCCCTCATAATCCAGCAATTTCATTTGGGTGCTTAGTACAAACGCTTATTTAATCAGTGCCTGCTCCGTGTCGATTTCTACTGGTATTACCTCATTTTTCACTTTCCTTGCATTCTGAAGTGCAGCAATAAAATCTCAATTTTATCGCTGAATGTGTATATGATATAACCAATGAAACTGCAATCTGCAGTAGAATTGTTATAGGTTTTGACCCGCATCAGATTCTGGTGCGATCATGGTGTGGGAATGTTTCTTTCAAGAAGACAGAAATATCTTCTTTTACCAGAAACATGAAGGCATGTCATCCTCTTCAAAAGCCTTGAGAACCTTTAAAAAGAACATGTCTCGAGAAACCTTGGCATGACTGGAATAAAAATACTCTAATATATGACAAACAAATTTAACCATAAACATCTAACAAATCCCCAATTATTTAGTAACTAGATTACAATACAATCTCATTATCAGAATAAAAGACATCCAGTACAACCCATGT
The DNA here is from genome assembly GCA_033065855.1 of Escallonia rubra. Lineage (NCBI taxonomy): Eukaryota > Viridiplantae > Streptophyta > Magnoliopsida > Escalloniales > Escalloniaceae > Escallonia > Escallonia rubra. The sequence goes on from JAVXUO010000055.1 coordinate 8,136, forward strand.
GCAATTCAAGTCAGTGATAGCATGCTGTATCAGAAAGCTAACATATTGCCACTATCCATTTTTAACGAATTTGAGATTAAAGTAATACCTTTCACGGTGGGGAAGAAGAACTGTGGTTGCAGATGTGTTGTCCAGTTGGCATGCAAGTAATTCTGAATTGAAAAACTCCTCACTTCTCCTTTGTATGAAGAAATGATTCCCACGATGGCTGACTGATGTATCAATGCCATCCAATCGAGGTGTCAAAACCGTAAGCCCTTTTCCCAGTTCTGTAATATCAATGTAGAAGACAAACCTTGTAATTTTACTCTCAGATGCAACAAACAAATATTTCTTGCTCTCAGAAGCCTCAAGAACCAAAGAAAACATGTCATCCTTTTCATGATAAAGGCAAGTGTCGCTTGACTGGTCTGCTTCAAGCTTATGTAACCACACCTATTTATAGTAATAGAGACAGCAAAGACCAATATATTATTGAGCACAGGTGAACTGCCAAATGAAAGTCATGGTAACACCATAAAAGAAAATTAATGATCCAGATAATTGCCAATCATGAATGGACAAAAGTAGAAAAAAGCAAGAAGAGAAATGGCAGCATAAGAATAACCAGATACACAACAAGAGGACAACGAAGAACTCCTAATTCAATCACAAACCCCCTCAAAGGATAGATATGATGATTTGATACTTGGTGTTCTTTCATATTCTGACAAGTGGTAAATCATCTCCAAGGTAACAGAAGGCAAAGGGGATAAATGCTCAATGTGGGAGAAAAGATGATATAGATAATCTATGAGGCGACAGTTCATGATATAGTGGGAATTCTATCTTGGTTAACGATGCAACATAAGTGTTGTTTTCTTAAGCCAACTAATGTCCTTCTCAACCCCACCTTTCAAAAGATAGAAATGGGGGAGGGAATGTGTAACTGGAAAGTTGGGAATACTTTGTTGGTTTATCAAAAGAAACCCATAAATCACCCTCCTAGAAACACAGGTAGCATTGCAGAATGGGCTAAATCTTTCCAGTCGAACTACAAAAATATTAGGCAGAAGAGTAAGCAGGCACATAGCCACAAGCCAACTTCACATCTGGAGAGAGTGAAACAGTTACAAGGTAATCAGGAAAAGAACAGTTTTCATTCATTTAACCCGATTTAAAAATATGTACCTTGTCTGGGCGAAGGATCTCATCCATTGTGCTGTATGCCAAGGCGTCATTGCCTGCCCACTCAATATCAGACGTTACACCAACTAGAGGTTTCCCCACTGGTGTTCGAGTCTCTGCATCAATGACAAAAATAGTATAGATCTCATCTCCTTTAGTGTCTTCTGCATAAGCTACCAACTTGTTATTCGGACTGACCTGGAAAATGAGAAAGTGGGAGAGCGACAGCAAAGCATGAAAAACTGCTTGGAAGGAAGCACCCAAAATAAGATAAGCGCAACTTCACTTACTCTAAATGCACCAATGCGGTAGTAGTTATGGTCTTGAGCCTTAATATTCTCATCGAGCATAACATGCTCCGGAGAAGCATCAGGACCAGTCTGCATAACATCGTAAACGGAGGCCGGAGCTCCATCATTGGATACAAGGCACCGACAGTGCTGGACGTATTCCTTCCCCTCCAAAGTACGTCTGTAGTAGTAGTAAGGCCCCCTGCGAACGGGTGCAGATATATCATCCTCCTTAATTCGCCCTCTTAACTCAGCATAGATCTCATCTTCTAAGCTTTTGGTCCCTGAAAAGGTAAGCAAAGAATTATACATCAAGTCATAGAAGGCAAGGTTAAGCATTTAATAATCGCTGCACGTAAGTTAAACAAACGTAGTTGATTAGCCCTATTTCAATTGCAACTCTTCAATTTAAATAAGAAGTTTGAACATTTAACAGCCAAATTCATCTTAAGGCGTGAGACGCGCATAACTTTTATCCCCTTTGACTCTTTGCGGATCTGCTATAGAGAATTCAAATATCTAGACATCGAATTGAACTAAAATTAGTTACTACATATTAAACGAGTACTACTGACAAGCCAAAGTAGGCGACAACAACATGTACTATTCTAGCATTTAGCAAAAAGTTAAAGAGAACAGAAATAACATAACGGAGGGAGTATGAAACAAGAATTAAACATGTAACAGAAACCTGAAGAAGGGAAATATGAAATTACGCTTTGACAAGCCAAACTTGGGCAGCAACAACGATTAAAGTCAACGCTTACAGGTTCTCAAATTCTACTCTCTAAGGAACTCGCAAAAAAAAGGGCAAACAAGATAGGAAAAATAACGGAAACGGAGCGACATTGGGAAGCAAAGAGAAAGAGAAGGAATTTTTCCTCACCAGACATGACGGAATCGGTGTAAGCGTTTTCCTGGTGGAGGTAAGAGAGGACCTCGGGATCGGAGCGGGAGTCGTCGCGGAGCCAGTAGTAGTCGTCGATCCTGACGTCTCCGAACATCTTCATCTCGTGCCTCACCTTCTTCGCCACCGGCGGGAGCATGGACGGCGTCGCTCCGGCGGAAGTCATGGGCGGCGATGAGTGTGGTGAACGGAGAGGGAGAGAGTGCGAACGTGAGCTGCAGTTACGATTGGAGGGAGACGGTAATGCAGCGGTAGAGTAAGAGGAGGAGGAGTGTTGTCTTGATGTTGTTGGGTTTGGCTTTTGGGTGAAAGCGGGTGACAGACGTACGACTCCGCCGATGCTCCAACTCTGGTGGGCAACCAATTCCAATTGCCTTGGAATCCCTCTCGCTCTCACTCTCACTCTCATTTCTCTTTTTGTTATGTTATTTTCATTCATGCAAATTTGCTCATTTTTGTGTTTGCCTTTTGTTGGATGTATTTGGACCATCTTTTCCTTAAAAGCTTCCTCTTAAAGTATTATTATTATTTCATATATTACATAAAAATCTTATGAGAATGGAGTTAAATATTTTTTTAATCGGCAAAGACACTGAGTTCAGAGTTCACTATTTTATAAATTATACAATCAAATTATAACTCAAAAAATATAAATTTACTTGATTTCAACCACTATAGATAGACAGCGTGGTCGGGTCACAGTACTATTGGCTGGTCCAATCCAATTTAATCTTTTTTACATCTTTATTATGCTTAAGAATTTCTATAGCTATACATTATTTTCTTAAGCATGCTAGTTTACTGTTTCAAGTTCTCGTGGGCTACACTTTAAACACAAGTTCAAAATCCAAACAAATACACATACCACATGTGTAGTTGGTCATTATTATGATTTATTTATATGCTATGGACGAAGTAGTATTTGGTGAAAAATAATTTCATAAATTGTATTGCCAGATGACTTGGAAAAATATTATGTATGGTGTTGGATTGAAGCTTCGAAACAAATCGTTATATACGGAGTACAGTAGTATCTAACATTGTTTATATCTTTGGTATTGGACCATTTCGGGATAGGATTTGTGCTATTTTCTAGATAAATGGGGCAACGTCGGCACCAGCTCCATTATAGTTTTGGAACCACCAAAACATCAAATACCAAGGACAAATGCCAATATTCAAGGATGGAGTCTTCAAAGGAGGGTTTTGGGTTATCAGTAAAGAAAATTGATGACAGTTCTTTTATGGAACATAAGTAAATTATAATAATAATAATAGACTAAAGCAACAATCCATTTGGCATACACTTTATCCAACCAATTTCGGACACAATAAGGCAACATATATATAGTTCACAAGCGTTAATGCAGTTGAATAAAGAGGTAAACATAGCTTCTCCATTTGGCAGTACTTACATTTTCCTTGAGTACTTCTAGTTACAATTACTAAAGTAGTTTATCAACAGCTCAAAGCCTTGATCATCCTCGTGTAAAAGCAAATTGCCAAGTGATTACTCCGGGGACTGACACGTGTAACTTGGCCAAAGGACATTGCAAGTCTTTCTTATTTGAAAGAGGTTTATTTTTTACTATAGCCTTTGCTTTATTCATATTAACCTTAATATATTTCTATGTACCAGGAAGCCTCATAAGTATGTTGCTCACGCAACACAACCACGCTTTCCGGTCATCCATAGTGTCTCATTCTTTCAGATGCATATCTTAAATGCTACAAATTTGCAGTTTTATCGTCGAATTTTATAAGCCAACGGCCCATTTAAAGTTCCAGATGACTCAAGATGCCTAAATGCAGTCTTATGCATATCGTCTTTATCACCAAATAATGTTTTATGCATTTCGTTTTTATTAATCAACTAATTTGACAAGATTCGTGATACATGAGTTTATGAGCCCATAAAGTAAGAGGAAATGATGAGAATTATGCTTTGATACGAAGTTTGTCTTTAGCTAAAAATGAACTTAAAATCATGGGCTAATTACAGTTATGTCCCTGAGGTTAGGAGGTAATTACAGTCAAGGATAAAAAGTTTCAAAATGTAACATATCGTGACAAAAAACTTTGAAAATGTATCAGTCATATCCATCCGTTAGGGTTTCGTTAAAAATTGTACTTTTTGACTGATGTCATTCATACGTATTTTATAAATACCAATACTACCCTTATACCATATATCTACATAACATTGTATAAATCCTGATTTAAAAAATTAAGGTTTCAATCATAATTCCCAAAATTAGGGTTTCAAACCTATTTCTTTCTCTTTTCAAATTAAGGTTTTAACCCTATTTTTTAAATTAGGATATTTTTTAACCCTTATTTTTTTCACTCTTTCTTATTTTAAATACTTTTTTCTTTACTTTCTCTATTTTTAAATCTTTAAATTTTCACTTTCCATCTTATTTTAAATCCTTTTTTCACCTTTTCTTCTTCACACAGCCCCCCGACAAATCCCCATCTCCTATTTCCCGTCCAATCGGCGACCGATCAACCCGCGATGGAGTCGGTGCCACCACCAACTCCGACAGATCCCTATCTCCTCTTTCTAATCCAACCGATAACCAATCAACCAACAGCGCCCGCGATGGAGTCGGTGCTGCCACCACCATCCCCGACAGATCCTCATCTCCTTTTTCTCGTCCAATCGGCGACTGTCGGCGATGGTGGTCAAGGGTGGTCGGTGATGGTGGGTTTGGTTTTGGGTAGTTGTCTATTTAAGGTTAGGGTGGTCAAATGGTGGTGGTTGTGGTGGAATTTGTGTCATTGGTGGAGGCGGTGGTGGATTTCGGGTTGGTGGCTGTAGATTGGTCATGGCAATGGTGCAGGTGGACCACGGTGTGGTGCAGGATGGTTGGGTCACGGTGGTGGTGCTGGGTGCTTGGGTCACGACTGTGGTGCCCGGTGGTTATGTCACGGCGGTGAGGCATGGTGGGTGTAAGCAGTGGTTTGGGAAGAGAGAGGAGAAAAAAAACTGAAGAGAGAGAAATTTATGGGGGTAAAAAATGGTTTGGGAAGACAGAGGAGGAAAAAAAATAAAATAAGAGAGAAATTACATTTTGAAAGTAAATAACCTTCAAATTCAAGGGTAATGAAGTCATTTTGTCAAAACCGTTAAGTATTTTTGTATTCCGTTTGGTCAATGGATATAAGTGTAATTATTGCAAACTATTGTCCTTGATTGTAATTACTCCATAACCTCAGGGACATATGTGTAATTAGCCCTAAAATCATATTGCTAATGCTAAAGATGAACTTAGGATCAAAGCATGATTTAACAATTGGATAATTACAGCAAAGTCCTTGATATTAAGGTGAAATTACAGGCATGTCCATTAGTTTGGATAAATTACACTTGTCCGTTGACCAAACGGAATACGGAAATGTATAACGGATTTGACGAAATGACTTGCTTGCCCCTAACTTTGAAAGAAATTTTGTTTGGAATACCATCCATCTTTCCCCTTTTATCTTCATATAAATATAATTGCCACCATAACACCACCTCCACTGTGCCACCAGCATCAACTTCCAAACCAAGTAGCAATTTTTTAAAACTGAATCTGCCATGCCGCCATCATTATACAAGATTGAAGATCAAAGCAAAATTGAACCCAAATTAGGGTTTCGTACAAGAAAAATATTCATTTCCTTGACAAATGGACCGTAAAACCTTTCAATATCTAATCTATGTTCATATCTGATGTTAAGACAATAACTTCATAGGTTACGGCCGGTGTACATATGGGTTGCTACAGTAGGTTGAGGCTGTGGGTCATTATGGTAGGTGGTGTTGGGATGGTGGGCAGATGAGGGTCGCGGTGGCTTGGGGCAGTGTGGATTGATGGTGGCATTGGCAGGGAGAGAGAGGGGATGGGCAGTGGGGGAAAGAAAGGGGTGGGCAACGGGGTTGGGGGAAGGGGTTGGGCAGCAAGGTTAGGGGGAAGGGAGGGGGCGACAACCAAGGTTGGGGGGAAGGGGCGATAGTCGGGGTTAAGGGGAAGGGATGGGGTGGGCATCGGGGTTAGGGGGAAGGTAAGGGGTGACCGCAGGGTGGGGGAGAAGGAAAAGGGTGGCGACAGAGGCGGGGTCGGGGAAAGGTGGAGGCGGCGGGAGGAGGGAGCAGTGGCAAGAGTGATGGTTGACGGCTGGGTAAGGAGGTAGAGAATTAGAGTTTGGAAAAAAATGAGGGTTTAAATACATTATAGTATTTCGTGGAAAAAAAATGTAAGGATTTGAAATAGAAAAAGTAAACATATAAGGGTTTGAAAATAGAAAAGTGAAAATAATAGGGTTTGATCATATAAGATTATTCAAAAAGTTTCAGAATTATAAGAGAATATTTAAAGAACATTTAAATAGGATTTTAAATTTCTTTATGGTATATACCTTGTACATATAATACAAGGGTAGTATTGAGATTTTAAAAATATATAATGATGATATTAGTAAAAAGGTACATTTTTTAATAGTTCCATCACGGATGGATACGGCCAACACCTTTTCAAAGTTATTGGTCATGGTATGTTATGTTTTGAAACTTAATGTCATTGACTGTAATTTCACGCTAACCTCAGGGACATTGCTGAAATTATCCCTTTAACAATTGAGTTAGGTAGAGTTTTAGTACTGGTGCAATCATTCTTCTTGCTTCCTTTATGTAAAAATGGTGTATTTACACTACCAAGAGGGAAGAGTCACGTGAGGGGTCATATGGCCCTAGTGAATAGTGACAATGAGTATGCCACCTCATATTAGCTCTGTAGTCATCTACTAGTGCGGACAAAACGAAGGAGCAGGTTGAGGCATACTTTGTCTTCTCGGTCAAAGAGGCATGACATGTATAATAGTCCCATCTCTCAAGGATGTTCAAAGAGATTGTTATTCATTTGGCACTTACAGGGGTGCCGCATGGAGTCGTACGAGAGGACAGTACACTATTTAGAGGTTAGGGAGAGGTTATGTTCTATGTCTAAACATAGCTCCCCGATGGTTGATCCTAATTACATTTTTTTAATTCAAGTCTCCTTATCAATTATTTCCTCAAGGCCCCACGATATTCTACCCTTCAGGGATTTAAGACGGTCTCAAAACTTGTCTTGAGACCTCATCCACAACCCTAAAGGGTAAACCCTGAAAACTTACTATAAGATCATGAGAGCAACTTTGAACCTCGAGTACAAACAATTTTTACCCAGGTTTTTACGGGCATTGTTTTCTTATTATCGCACTTAATACAGCGGTTAGGGGTCGACCCCCAGGTACCTGCTTCATTTTCCATTTTTGTGTGTGTGTGCTCTATATGCCATATTCTTTACACTAGATGAACGGCGGATGCTAGATAGTGCACGGAGGATGCCGGATAGTTGACAGTGCACAGTGGATATTTGGCGATCAACACTTCTCCTATCGAAGTGGGTACAGTAGGCCCACATAACGGCTGCTACAGTCATGTGGTGAGCTAGGGGAAATGAGCGAGAGGAAAGTGTGGCAACGCCGGCTACTAGTTAAAAATGGGTTTTTGGCTCAATAAGGGAGACCAGGGAGTGACTGGGAGGTGTGGCGGCAGATGCTGGTTTGTTAGTTTATTCTGTGAATATGAAAGTTAATCATTTAATAATATGACCTAAGTTCTAAACCATAAAATTAAAAAGCAAAACCAATAAAACAACCCAAGAGGGTGGTGAATAGGATTTTTCAAAATTAAAGGAAAAGTGAAAAACTAATCACAAGCATATATCTTAATTAAGTGAATAAACAAATTTAACCAATATACTAGCTACAGATTTCAAACAATTGTATAAGGAAAGGGGTTGCATTTAGGATCCTTGACAAATAGACTTAATTAAATAGTCCAGCTTAATGTCACGGACCGAACTTCCCTAAGCCGAAACCGTGCGGCACTTAGCTAGATCAAGCCCCCGCTTGCTCGGCTAAGTCAGCCTAACCGTAGAGCTGGGCGAAGTTGGAAACAAATATGCAGCGGAACACAAGAGGTTGGGGAAAGGATTCCCAATACACTACTTGGAGAAAGCCTATAATACTTGAATACAAGAATGTCTTGGATGTGTCTTGGATGCTTTGGCCAAGTGAGGCCTTGGCTTTATATACTACTCCACCTCCTCAACGGACGGTGGAGATACATTCGATCCTACGGATCCTATTATGCTTCTAGAATTCTAGAATACTTTCCTACTCTAGAATATTCACACATGTTACACATGTTCAAAATAGAATAGTGTAGAGAAGTCTGGAACCTTCCGGAAGCCTTGCCTTTTAATCGCCAAGTAAGCGTCCACGAAGCGTCCCGTAAGCGCCTAATGAGCGCCCGCATGGCGTAACCTCTAAAAATCAGCCTCCTTAGCAAACGGTCCGTGACATTAAGCTATCCTCGAACTTACATTCACCTCTTCAAGGAAGTCCATTGCAAGAGCCTAGAAACCACTAGTATGGTCTACATTTTGGTTAAGACTTAACCATTATAATATTCCTTGGTTATATGCACAAATCACGAGCAAAGCTTTTATAATCTTAAAGCTCCAAAGCTTAATCACCCCAAGTTTTGCCACGAGTTTATGGAAATGATATTTCTTGTACAATTGAAGCTTTCTCTGAGAAGAAGGTGTGTACAATTGAAGCTCTTATAAATGGAGAGATAAGAGAATGCATCACTTAAATATGCTTACTGATCTCAATGCTTACAAAGATACTCTCCTTTGATGATGTGAAAGCATAGAGATGGAGAGAGAAGAGCTTAATCCTTAAGCCTTGATGTTTCTCTAGTACGTAGAGGCTTAAAATATGGCTTCTATAGTGTATGATAAGCCGAAAATCATTTTTATAGGCTAGATTTGAAATATATATAGCCGTTATTGGTAGATTAAGCATGAGTTTTAACAAAAGTAAGTGTTATTTTTAGATCGTGGAGCTTCCAGTCGATTATAATGGAAAGCAATCAATTGCATTGATTTTTGGGGAACAATGCCTTAATGCAATTAACTGCATTGCCATTTTGATCGACCACGATGGTATTTTCAAGACAACTACCTCTCATGTAGTGGGACTAGCTTTCTGTAGAATAACAAATTGAGGCGTCGTTTTTATGTTAGAAAGCTAATGAAATTTTTTATCAAATATAAAGATATTAGCTCCAAAATATTTTTAAGAAAATCTAAATTAGCTCCAAAATTCATCCATTTTTCAAGAAAATACTTGTTTGAAAGATTATAAAATCACATGCAACGCATAACGTATCATAAGGTCTATCTAGGCGATAACCAAAATATTAAACCAAGACTTGTTAGATAATAATAGAAAATACATAACAATTGAAACAAACTTAGCCTATTGATTTTTTGTTGCTATTTGACATTGGACTTTTGATGAGATTTCTCAATATCTTCACTATAGCTTTCAGCTCCCTTGATTCAAATTGTATCTTTATGAATGTGTATATTTATAACTGCTAAGTAAATAATGTGTTCTAACCTAGTATTCTAGTGGGCCTTTACCCAAGTGTTGATGTGTTCTTTTGGTTACTTGACCTTGTTGAGTAGTCAACAGTCATCGAGCTCGACAAGATTTAACCAGTGATAGTCCAATCACCATTTCTTTGTTGCCCCTTTGACCTGAATTAGGATGCCACGTCAGTTTTGGCAGACAACCCTGAGCAACATGACAACACGCTTGAATGTTGAACCAATTAAAGAGTATATATTGTAGACATGGTATATTAATCTTTAAGTATTGCAATACTTAGGCTATTAAAAGTCGATGCATATTTTAAGATTACCATTTTTCTTTAATATCGGAGTTATGTTACACATAAGACCCTTCCATAGCATCAACAAATTATGCTCCCTCAACTGTAGAGCTTTTGTTGTCTTAGAGGCTGTTTGATAAAACTGAAATTCAAGTGCTGAAAAAGTTAAGCACTGAATTCGTAAAACTGAAAACCTTAAGCGACTGAATTTTTATTGAAAAATAAGTTAACCTATTTGGTAAATCAAAAGTAGTGAAAATTATTTATTTACAAAATTATCCATTTTACCAAAATTATGCATTTGTTTATGTACTTTATAACTTTTTTGGGGGAGCTAAAATCGTGTTGGTGGTGGTGGTGGCAGTGACGATGGAGGAGTGGTGGTGGTGGTAGAAGCGACAAAAATGTGTCAATGGTGACGGTAATGGTGCGTGAAGACGTGTTGTTGCTAATTGTGATAATAGTGATAGGCGGCAACATGGCGGTCATGGCAGTGGTTGTAGTATGGTGGATCTTTAGATGATTTTGGCGCAAGTGGACGTGCTGACTATAAGTCCCTAAACACACCTAGAGGTGGGGATGGGGTTGAATATGTGTTTTCAACTTTGAGCAAAAATTTTAAAACTAAATTTACAAAGTAATAACATAAATAACAATTATAAATCAACATAGAGATTTATACTGGTTCGGCCCCACCAGCCTACGTCCAGTCCCCGAGCACTCCACACAGGGAGACCTACTCGAGCCTTTCACTAACCAGCTAGCTTTGGGTGCTAGCTCAAACCGCAGTACAGATTCCGAAACCCTTCCAAGGTTTCCAATAGTTTACAAATGAAAAGTGATTTACAATTGAAATACTACAGCAAACTCTTTCTTGAGTAAATATTACAATGAATACAATAATACTAAGCTTTCTTAGGTAGGAAGATCTATATTCTTTCAAGAACCAAACTAAGAAGCTTACACCAGACTTTCTAAAAAATGAACTCACTCAATAGAGAATAGATGAATGTGTGAAATAAGATGAAAGAGTATTTTGAAAAGAGTTAGATAGAGATTTTTCAGAGATCGGCAAAGTTGGCAATAAATGCTCTCAATGCCCCTTTTTATACTGGAGGAAAAATAAACCGTTAAGAAAGGGAAAACTCAAAGTTTGATTCGAATGAAAAATAAGTTCATTCGAATGAAAGTACAACTCTGAAGAATTCGGTCGAAAGAATCCGAGATTCACTCGAATTAAAAAGGTACCACATAGTGATGTTGAAGCCAGTGAAGGATTGAGTCGAATGAAAACTAGTTTTCATTCGATTGAAAGTTATGCTTCCACTGAAAACTCTTGGCTTCGACCGAAAACTCTTGGCTTCGACCGAAAACTTTAGCTTGGACCGAAAAGTTTGGCTTCGACCAAAAAGTTTGACTTCGACCGAAAAGTTTCGCTTCGACTGAAAAGTTTAGCTTCGACCAAAAAGTTTGGCTTCAACCGAAAACGTTTCGCTTCAACTGAAAAGTTTCGCTTCAACTAAAAAGTTTGATTTCGACTGAAAAGTATTTTCAAGACAAGAAGAAAGACACTGATCGATTAATTCGAATGAAAACAGTTTGCCTTTGAATGAAACCAGTTTGCCTTCGAATGAAAAATTCAGATTTGGTTCTTTACTCGAATTTCTGGGAGATCTTTTAAGAAAGACTTAGTGACAAAAAATAAAATGCTTCCAGCTCTTAAATTTTCGATGTAGTCCAAGTCTTTGTTCAATCCCAATTCCAAGAAGCTTTGTCCAAAGCATGATCTTTGTCTTTGTTTGATTAGGATAAATCCTGAAATAGTTATCTCAATAATTGTGTTAAATTAATGTTAGAAATAGTAATTTTGGAATCATCAAAATCAATTAGTCAACAGTGACAACATCGACAGTATGGTGTCGGTGGCGGTGTCCTTGTGGTGGTGTCGGTGGCAGTGGTGATAGTGGCTAGGTCATGGTAATTGTGGTGGTGGCAGTGTTATTAAAGGCGCAGGCGCACCTAAGGCGCAAAAGGTCCCTGGAGCCTAGGCGCAAGGCGCAAGGCGCAGGCGCGCGCCTTTTCGAAGCGAGGCGCAATATTAAAATAAATAAATAATAATAATAATAATACACAAAAACAATAAATTATGTTTAAAAAAAACACATGACAATTAACAAATCAGATTAAATGCACATATATCAATTGCCAATTCAATTCAAATTAATTTCAATTTCAATTTCAATCTCAAACTCAATTCAATTCATATTATGCAATCTTATCTGCCTGGACAGTGTATGAATTCAAACTCAATTTCAATTTCAATTGGACAGTGTATGAAGAAAAAAGAAAAGATTGCATTTTTCTTTTTTCTTCTTGCCTTTTCTTTTTTCTTCATACACTGTCCAACTGGACAGTGTATGAAGAAAAAAGAAAAGGCAGGAACTGGTCACCCGAGACTCCGAGAGAGAGAGAGCAGCAATGGAGAGGACAGCAATGGCGGTGCCGCGGTGGCTGAACTCCGAAGCAGCGCTAGCGGCTGGAGCAGCTGACGGCCGGCGAAGAGGGGAGATGCGGCGGCGACGACCGGCGAAGAGGGGAGATGCGACGGCGACGACCGGCGAAGAAGGGAGATGCACGGCGACGACCGGAGATTCGGCGAAGAGGGGAGGGAGATCGAGCCACGCGGACAGAGATCGTGGTTACGGCGGACAGAAAGAGAGATCCATTTGGGCTTTAGCCTTTAAAAAGTGAAGGACCTTTACCCTCAATGAACTGGTATCTGTGGTAAGGATTCTCTGCTTCTCGATGGGTGGTGTTGATGGTGGAGGGGAGGGAGATGCGACTGGAGAAGGCCTGGATTTGCGCCTCCACCACCGCTGCGCGCCTCGCGCCCAGGCGCCTAGGCTCCCTAGGCGCGCGCCTTCTTGAACGCGCTGCGCCTAGGCCTAGGCGAGGCGCTGAGTGCGAGCCTGAGCGCGCCTAGCGCCTAGGCGCGCGCCTAGGCGCGCTTTTTATAACACTGGGTGGTGGTAACAAAAGGAAATAATGGTTATGGTGGTGGTTGTATTGTGGTTGAGGTGGTGTTGCCATCAAATTAATTGAATCGGCATCGTGGTGATAATTATTTTTTTATGTAAAAATATGTTAAATAACTTTTAACCATCTCACTTAAAATTAAGTGATCAGCATTAAGTAAATCCACCCTGACCTAAAATTTTAGTCTATTTTTGGCAGAAATTAATTTTTAAGTGATACAAGATTTAGCGTTATCAAATACACTTAATTGAAAATCATTAAAAATTTTAAGTTTTAAGTGCTTAATTGTGTTATCAAACACACACTTAGACTCTTTGCAAAGTTACAGGATAGAAGTGGAATAATTAATACTAGATTAAGCTTCAATAGTATTCACAGATCAAATAGTTACGCTTTGAAAAGCCAAACTAGCGCAGCAATGATGAGAAAAGTCAATATATATATATATATATATATATATATATTAATCAACGTGTATTTGAAAGTGGAATTAAGCAAGTAATGCAAATCCTAAGAATGCCATATGTCGTGCATGATGGCAACTGTGTAAACATTTTCCCAATTGGGTAAGAGAGCACCCGGGCATCAGAGCAATGCTGAGTTTTGCTTTCAAAGTAGGGAGCTCGTCGCCACTGATCCAACTTTGTTCCCAAGTGGCTTTCTTGTTACTAAAAAGTATGGAATCTTTGTTAGAACCCATGCCAGAATAAAGAAGGAAGAATGGTGAAGAAGCCAAAAATAAATTATGTAAAAGAAAAAGAATGAGAGTGGAGGGAAAAAGGCAAGTTGTAGAGAATAATGGTGAAGATGAGAGATAAATGGTGATAAGTATGCTTCTTAGTAATCTCTATCCCTCCACCTTAAGCATTATATAGGGGGATCCCCCCCCCCCCCCCCAACCCCACCAAATGGCTAGAAGTAACTTTCTGGCCTCTCCATGCAACATGCGGCTGGCATATCAAATTATGTTGATGAAGACTTAGGGGCTGTGTTGATAAAATTGAAATTTAAGTGCTGAAAAAGTTAAGCGCTGAATTCGTAAAACTGAAAACTTTAAGCGATTGAATTTTTACTGAAAAATAAGTTAACATGTTTGGTAAACAAAAAACAAATGTTTGAAAATCTGTTATTTACAAATTTATCCATTTTACCAAAATTATGCATTTGTTTATGGACTTTATAACTTTTTTGGGGGGCTAAAATCGTGGTGGCAGTGACGATGGTGTAATACTGGTGGTGGCGGCAACGGCGACGGCGAAAATGTATCAATGGTGGCGGTAATGGTTCGTGAAGACATGGTCTTTGTAATTGTGATGATAGCGATAGGCGACGACATGAAGGTCATGGCAGTGGTTGTAGGTGGTGGATATTTAAATGATTATGGTGGAAATGAACATGATGACGACATCGATGGTATGGTGGAGGTGGCGGTATCCTTGTGGTGGTGGTAGTGGTGGTGGTGTTAGTGGTTAGGTCATGGTAATTGTGGTGGTGGTAGCAAAAGGAAATAATGGTTGTGGTGGTTGTAGTGCGATGGAAGCGGTGTTGCCAACAAATTAATTGAGGCGGCATCGTGATGATAATTATTTTTTTATGTAAAAATATGTTACATAACTTTTAACCATCTCACTTAGAATTAAGTGACCAGCATTAAGTAAGTCCAACATGACTTAAAATTTTAGTCTATTTTTAGTAAGAATTAATTTTTAAGTGATACAAGGTTTAGCGTTATTAAATGCAGTTAATTGAAAATTATTGAAAACTTTAAGTTTTAAGTACTTAATTGTGTAATCAAACACATATAGCATATGATAGGATAGGATACACTACCCTATTTCATTACGACTCAATCAACTGGACAAAGGTATTTACAAGAAGGTGCTCTAGGACCACCTTGGAGTTGTGCACCTAAAGGATCTCTTCTTCTTAACCCCGAGGTGCAAGGTGCGTATGGTGGAGGTCGTTTGCGAGGTCTTATGTGGCCTCGTAGTCCAAGTCAAAAGTTGACAAGTAAGCAGATAACTAGGCCATTGCGGCGAAAGTTAGCAAAATTCAAGTGGTCATTTCATTACTTAGTGAGGTTAGTTAAATAATGAAAAAGTGTTAGAATGTGAGCCCTTGCCTAAACCAAGAAATGGCCGAGGTTATCTTCTGTCTTTGATATCTAGGATCTTATGTCTCAATGGTTTGGCCTTGTTTTAATTATACTACGACCAGGACAGACACTCAAACACTGGGCTTTTTTAAATAAGCTGTCAAGGATCTCGCAGGACTCAGAGAGGTAATTAGGAGTTTTCGAACTTTCCTAAATTTCTATGTTTGACTTTCAATAGCTAACCAAAAAAATTTTTGATACGATTTGTTATGATCATACGAGTATTTCCTCATAGAAGGCTACATGGATTCTTTAAACATTTTAACTAGGTCAAAAATAACTTTTTCTCATATAATTTGTGTCGAATCGATCTCAATGGACTCTTTCATTGAGTTTCACTTTTGATGCTCTTCTTTCGGTAACAGTTTATACTAAGAGACCCTGGACGGAAGTTAAGACATTATCGAACTCCATGCCATTCGATACCAATTTGGCACTTCTTGTTCTAGCATAAGAAATGGCATTTATTTGATGCCTTTTTAAATGTGTCAATAAACTACGTACTAAGCACTTTCTCATAAAACATGTTTCAAGCGAGCCAAATATGTCTAATAGTGCTGGCCTCATTTTAAAGAACCGTGCATGAAATACGTCTTGCAAATCTATTCGTTACATAAAAAAGAAAGGATATTTTGTAAACCAGGAGACCTTAACCCCTGTCGTCAATGATCATGTGAAAGATTATTAGAACAATCTGAGTTTAGCATTCTTGCTCTATCCCACTCTAAAAAATAAAACGAGCAATATGCTCATTTTGTAATTGGTTTCCTTTTCTATGGAACAAAATAATTTGTTGAACTAACTCCTCTGTGATTTCTATGGCGTCAATTAATGCAGGATAAGAGTTTTAATACATGGGCCTCACTACCTTTTGATAGCAAGTCCCTTGAACCTCTTGGTTAAACTCTAAGAACACACTTGAGACCAACATTCTTGAAGAAAAAGAAAACTTGAACCAAGTTGGTTAAATTTTTGCATTGGTTTACCTTTTACAACATAATTTGGACCAACATTTCTTCCGAAGTCTTTGCTGGAACTTCATTTGTAGCAATATCAATCTCATTTTTTAAATATAGGATGATCATATCAAATAGTCCAAAAGTTTTCTTGACAATGGCTTATCTGTAATGTAACACGTTCATTGATGTTTTCAAAACGATAATGTCATTTACTTAAGTTGACACATTTCATTGCTTAATTTTCAAAGATTACCAATAACTATCTATAAAGTGGCGGAGCCAGAAATATTGAGCGGGATAGGCACTTCAAATCTTTGTTTTTATTATTTGATAAGAGTATTCCTAAACTCAAACCCTAATATGTTCGTCCATGCTTTTATTCGTCAGAAGTTGATATGGTAACACTACAAAAAAGCATGATAGCATTGCAACAAAAGTTTATCATATATTAAACGATGAACGACATACATATTGGAATAGTCAATAGTGAACGCAAATTAGATATAATCTATAGAAATCTCATGGAATTACTGTTCAAACTACTTGAATAGCAAAATTCAATGTTGAATTTCCTTATTTTTGTTTAGTTGGCTTAAGCTCAACAAAAATTATGAAGTGTTAAAGACCAATAGTTATTACTGTTAAACATGTAAATTATAAGTTCCAAAGTTCCAATTGCCAAATTCTCAATCTAGGAAATTGCCAAATTCTCAAACTAAAATTGGAATCCCCATTTTCAATTTCTAAAATCTAAAAACTACAAGTTCGTAATCTCATAGTCCTAATTGAAACAAAAAATTATACTTATTACTAAGAAAGGGTTCAAAGAATTCAACGATATAAGAATCAAATACGGACCTTATTGTGAAAGTCGTCGCCTTGATGTTCGGATGTAAAGAAGCAAACAAAAAGTTCACCATTAAATTGTCGTCAGCCTCCGGCCAAAAAGCAGCACTTCATCCCGATTCAAGGCACTCAAAAAGAATAAGAAAAACACCATGACCTTGCAATATCGGTCGAGGGAAGCAATTTTTACTCCAAATCCAGACGGTTGGCTCGACTCATTAGATTCTAAACCAGACATGGACTGGCCAAAGGACAAAGAACAGAAAAAGGTGAGACCAGAGGCAAAGAATGCGATGTAGCACCCAGAGGCCAAAGGCGGTGTGCTCCATCGCCTTGTAAACCTTGTGATTAATTATGTTGACTTTATGTCTTCATTTATTTGGGGTTTGAACTTTTTTCTTTGTTTTTGTCTTCATTTGTGTAAGTTTAGCTTTTAAAATGAGTAATATGACATTTCTTTTAACTATATCTAAAATTTTTAGGTACTTTGACATGTAAAATAACTAAAAGAACATCTCCGTTTAGTATTTTTAAATTTCTTAGGTGAGTACTTGTATCATGTGGGTTAAATACACCACATATATAAAAAGGAAAAAAAAATGGAGGATCAGGTGGACACCAGCCCACCGATAGCACACACTAGCTCCGCCTCTGAACTATAATGATGTAGGTGAACGATGCATATTGATATATGTGTAACATGCCAGAACAAGGTGAAGTACCAGCATAGCAGGGTGATATGCAATACTTGCACCGGAACAACAATACATATCTTAATATGCTAAACGAGTAATCAATGGTTTTGTTTTTAAAACAAATACAAACTGCACATTATGGTATCTGATTAAAGTGACGGTAAGTAACTGATTCTCTAAATAAGCAAGCCAAGTACACTTTACGCCGTTCAACATTCCAATTAAGAAACTTGAAGCAACATGTATTTCTATACTTACTCATCTATAATATTTCAACTTTACCATTGTCAACTATGTTTAACATTGTGGTGGTACACAGAGACGACATGTTACAACAGTACGTGAAGTTATGCAAGGACGGGACATAATCATTTATAGCCTATGCAGAGACAAATGCATATGAAGAAGCATATCAAACGTGTATAGCATGGGTGCTAAGGTTGAATTGGACGAAGAATGTTTGCATTAGGGGTGAACACGGTTTGGTGGTCAAACCGCAAATCGAACTGTTACCCTCGTTTGAAAAAGCTTGAACCAAATCGAACCAAAAATTATCGTTTTGGACAGTTTGGTTTAGTCGGTTTAAAAGGTTGGGTTTGATCGGTTCAGATCGGTTTGCATCCATTAAAAAAGTTATCCCATTGCACACATATTATTGGATCCAAATATTTATTTAGTATTTGAAATTATATTCTCTTAAATTGCACATAATTTTGCTACATTTAATATCTAAGGGCTCGTGTTGGCGTAAGATGTAAGTATTCTAGCTATAAATTTTCGACATAAACTTAATCATGCCTTTGTCACTATCATTGATGTACGAGAAAAAATGAGTAAATATATAAAAGACGTTGATAGCTAGGCTTTTGTGTTGTAACTGTTCTCACTATTTTATGTTCTTTTTAGATTTCAAGGTTTTGTTTATTTGGTTTTACTTAGTACTATCAATGTGAAATTTATCTACGAATATTACTAAAAATAAATTAATATATAGCATTAGTCGGTTCAGTTCGGTTTGTGATCGGTTTAAAAAAAAGTGAACCGTGAACTGAATCAGACCGAAGTCGGTTTGAGAAATGTGAAACCGAACCATCAAGATTTTTGGACGATTCGGATTGAATTGGATCAATTTGAGCGATTCAAATTGGTTTGAACAGTTTGATGCTCACCCCTAATTTGCATATATGAAACTGTTGCATAACAAAAGACAAGAAGTGTGGGTAGACATAAAAATGTTATAATGTCAGTTTATTCACCCTATGATCGGCATTTATCTTAGACATCTATTAATTAGACTCACAATATTTAGAAGGAACACCGAAAAAAGGATGTTACACATGAACATGTAGTTCTAATGTTATCAGAAGAAAAATAAAAATGATAATTTCTTGTACACTTCTTGTACATATTACCTAACTGAGCATTCTATATACTTATCTCATAGATTTGTACACTTTGGCTACTTTTATTTATAATTACTTGTGATGTAGTTTGGTTAAAGATTAGTACAGAGGATTATCTTTGAGTATAGTACATAATTTTAACTAGTATGATGTATATGCAATAAAACAAAATTGATTGCTAAAATAATGATTAATCTTATTCACTTATCGGATACTTTCTCCGTCCCAAATAATTTGATCAATTTTTTTTTTGCACACATATTAGGGATTTAAGTGATATATTGTGTGTTTTCCATTATACCTTTTAGAGAAAGAAGGGGAAGAAAATGACTAGAAAATAGGTTAGTAGAGTATTAAATGTGAAGAGAGAAATGAATAAAAATGTGTAAGAAAAGTGGGACAGATCCCACAAGAATTGATCACTTCTAAATTAAAAAAGATTCTGTAGGTATTTTTACATATTTATCATTTTTATACTTATTTTATTTTATTTCTCTCTCTTCATTTAACTCTCTACCAACTCATTTTTTTTTTCTGCCCCACAATTTTACACTTTTTTATTATATTTCTCTCTCCACATTTAACACTCTACCAACCAATTTTCTCTCTCCTGACCCACTCTCTTCTCCCCACTCTCTAAAGTATAAAATGTACAATATATAATCTAAATCATTAATATGCGTACAAAGTCAAACTGATCGAATATTAAGGGATAGAGGGAGTAATATGTAAAAGTACCTATATAATTTTTCTTAAATTAAATTTAAGTAATTTTTATATGATGGCAAAAAAAAAACAAAATTATCAAATTATGTAGGACGGAAAGAGTAATGCACGAACGAAAGAACAGAGAGGGCAAAATAATTTGGCACCAATTTGAGCCGTCCGACTCACCGCCCCCCTTTACTAACAAAAAACGAGTGTAGATCAAATTTACGCCTTCTGAAACTATCGCTTGACTACTGTTGTTGTGCAAATTTCAGAGATCGAGTGAGAGAACAGAAGAATAGATACGGTGGGCGGAAGAGGGAAGGATACTCTCGAGCGGTGAACAGTTGGTTCCTCCTCCTCTAATTATGAGACGAGGGCTAGGAGGAGGAGGAGAAGAGGAGGGTTTGGGGTCTTCGTCTACAAGTTCAAGTGCAACTACACCCATCGCCTCCTCTAATATTGGCTTTCAGGTCTTTCTTCTCTCTCTCTCTCTTTATCTAAATATGCTTATGCATATGCATCGATTCCCATTTTTATATGTCTTGTCCACCAAATTGAGGTTTCGCTATGTAATGTGGTTGTGGTGGATATCGTTTTTGCAGCTTTTGAAGAAGCACGGTTGGACTGAAGGAACTGGCCTCGGCGTCTACCAACAGGTCTCTTTATCCCTCATCACTTTTTACTTTTCTTGGTGAATTGCTTACATGCCAACTAGATACATCTCTTGTGTATCCATTGTCAACTTTGGTGTTGTGATTTCCATTCAAGTGACACAATAGATAAGAAGGTCTCTAGCTACATTTTAACGTCATTCTTGAGATGGTTATAGTAAGACAGCCAAATTGGCCCTATTACTCTTGAAACGCACTGCATATGGCGGGGCAGATCTAAGCCAAACTTAGAGCAAACTCCTTGGCAAAAACGGAGAACTCACTACCCCCATAAATGATTCCTCTGGAGGGGGGAGATCTAGATAATCTTTTCATAGGGTTAAGGACGGGGTTGGGCTCTTACCTAAAATTACTGCATGTATTAGATGGTCTCAAGATGGTACTCATTGCTAGAAAGTATCAACACTGGTTCATTTGATGTAACTGGGGGATAATAATCACATTCGTGAAAAGGCTATTCATTAAGACTTGTTAAGGACGGCTCTCAGTAGTGGAATTTGGCAAGAGCGTAGCTTAAAAAGCAATCAAGAAATTAGGTGTATCAAAGATTTATCTTATTTCCACTACATCAGAGATTAACCATGGGGCACATTGCTCGAGCAAACGGAATTTGTCCAAGGTCATAAACCTCCTCTTAATGGCTTGCAAAGTTTTTAAAATGATTTTTCTTAATAAAACCAGCTTTGATTAGTTGGAGCAGATGGATGGTGATCTCTAGGAGAGCCTTTGAAAAGATTGGTTTTAAGCGTGGTATTAGTTTTGTTATAGTTATCTGTGATGATGTCGGTTGTAAATATGTTATTAAATAACTGGTGGTAAAGTAAGTAACCGGAGTCTTTTGGCCGCTTCGTGGTTCTTGTTTCCTAGTAGAACTAGAGTTTGTTTTGTCATAACGAATGATGTAATTCCCAAAAATATTGAATAACATGCCATGGGCTGTGTGCTGCCAATGATCCACTGCGCGGGTGAGGCAAGTTTCTCTGTCCCCCTTTCTTAGTTAGTGTGTACTCTGGTGAGTGAGATTGCTAACGAGTGGCCAGGTTTTTATTCCAACATTTAATTGGAAGGTGATGGATTGAAAGTGAGATTTTGATTGATGTGTGGTATGGTGTGTGACCTGTTTGGTTTTTTAGCTTGACGTGGTTGGTGAGACCCATGTTCGAATAACGTTGAAAAGGACTCTGTAGAGTCCTCTTTGGACCTGGGGCAGTGAGTTTTCAGGGGTGAGGGTTGTGTATGCCGTCCAATGTAGATGGGTTTTGCTCCCTCTGGGCATTTTCCATACTTATTGTAATTTTGTGATTGATAATTTGTATTTGTTATTGTAATTTTGATGCAATAGCAGATGATTAAGTCATTTTAAACAAAGTTGGCGCCACTTCTAAAATCTAATGTATGGGGCTATGTGTTATTACTGAATGTTATGGTTCGCATTTATTTTCCTGAAAATCAGGGGATTTATGTAATATACTCTTTAAATTGGCAATTTTCATAAGCATGAAGAAAGGCACACCTTAAACACGTTGGTAAGTTATTGGACTGTTATGTGTTAAAAGTTGTGAAGCACCTGGATATGAACATGATATGACGATTCCGCTAGCTATAATTTTCTCTTTGTCAGGGAATATGGAGTGTTTACCGGCGCCCAGATTGTATACTAGCAGTGGCGTGATAAACTCGACCATCTGTCTTTCAGAATTGTTTTGATCTAAGATAGGGAAAATATCTTTGAACACCTTGAGGTTAGGGGGTAATCTTAGTCGACCACGTCGACTTTAGAAATGTTACTTGTCAGTTCAGAATCTAAAAGAACTTAAAGATACCCTTTCTTTATAAGACCATTTGTACTCAATACACTTTGTGCTTATGTCAGCATAATGTATTTTGAAAATGCCAATAGAATATTAGAATCCTTTGTGTGTTATACGATATATAAATTCCAAATTCGAAGTCAGCTTCTTTCCCCACCATCTAACTTCTACCACCGTCGCTGGAGTTGCCGCAGCACCACCATGGGCCACCGTTACCTCAAATCCGACCCTCATCTGTGTATGTTTGTGCAGATCTGCCACAACTGATCACTAGCCGCAGCTTCCACTGTTGACCACCATTGCCACCAGCCTCCACTATCACTGTCGTAGCAACTAATCACCTAATCTCACCGCAGCACCACCAATGAGCCCACGGCCACTACTCACAACCCCACTGTCGCCACCGACAAGACCCACCTCCACTTTCATCCACCATTGCCCATCAAGCATTTGCTAATCTGAACCAGATCCCCTTTCTTTCTCTATCTGGGTTCAAGCCATGATGCGCCCTAGCGGCTCTTTGCCGTTGTCAAGGACGTGGCAGTGTCAATGTCAAGATGACCGCGAAGTGGCTCTATGTTAGCAACGTTTCACGGGCGGTGAACGACGACAAGCTCTGAGGTGCCACAGCAGCTCAGGTTGGGTTTGTGGTAAACGACGGTGGGTTTGCTTGTGGCGGTGGAGTGGTTGTAATGTTGAGGATGGTTCTGGTTATAGTGTGGCTTTGGTGGTGGTTGTTAGTTTGATGGCCGGTGGTATTGATTTGGAGAGGGGTCGGTGACTTGTGACGGTGTGATGGTTGTGGTGCTGTGGTGGCGATGATTCCAGGTGTTAACGATCGCTGGTGATGTTTCCCGATGGGTATGGATTTGATTTTTGTTTTCCCAATTTCATACTCTCTCTCTCTTTCTCTTTCCTCTCCTTTTCTCCTATCTGCTCTCTCTAAGCTGCCATGGCTGACAGCCACCAGCAGCTTCCACCGCCATCCGCCGACCACCATCACCACCAGCTTCCACCGCCATCCGCCGACCACCATCACCACCAGCTTCCACCATCATTGTTGTAACAGCGCATCACCTATCCTTGGTCAAGCCTTTGCTGCCGTAACACCATCTCACCGCCGCAGCAAAGATTCTTCTTCTTCCTATATGTGGTGGTGTTGACTTGAAAAGGAAAGACCAAGAGAGGTGGGGGGGTGTTTCGTTAGAAATAAAGCAAGGTACGATAGGAAGATGGAGGGTGGCATGTGAAAGGAAATTCAAGACAAACAAAGGGGTAAATGAGTCATTTTACAAAATCTATTACCTCTACTGCCCGGTCAAAGGACGTAATGATATTTTAGGCAGTGAGTGGATACACATGAGATACCCCCTAGCCTCAAGGGGTTTAGGGATATTATCCTTTTAAGATATTAGGTCTTCATGTGATCAAAACATAATGAATCCACAAGAATAAGTTGATCAAAAAAGACAATTGCACTGTAATAAGTTGTGAAAATTTTGAAGATGAGCATAATATACTAGCTATTGTATGTTCTTAGTCGGTGGATATGAAATTTCATGCACCCGTTAACTATGAAGATTAGTATTGCATTTAACCAGATATCTTTTCGTTTAATCAAATTGCTGATAACACAATCCGAAGATACTGAGTCATCGTCTTGTTAAACAGGGCAGGTTGGAGCCTGTGCAGGCTTTTTTGAAGAAGAATAAACGAGGGTTGGGAGCAGATAAAGCAAAGAAGCCCCCACAACGCTCTGAAAAACTTGAAAATGAGAAAGTAAGTTTTCCTTAGTTGTTATGCAAAACCTGGCACTTAATTTGTTCTGCTCGTTTTGGTTTTTAGTGTTATATTGATATTGATTACAAGAGCATGGTGGAAGTTGTGAATAAATGCAAATAAGCGTACTAGGAAAAAGTTATGACACAGCATAGCAAAGCTCTCTTTGATAACTTTTGCTAACCATGAAGAGAGACTGCCAAGGCATCACCAGCTACAGTTGAAGACTCGAAAACAAAGCCTGTGATTACAGAGAACTTATGGGCCAAAACCTCCCATGGGATAGCATACTTTGAAACAAGTAATTTACTGTTTAACCTGAGATGCTAAACAATTCCCCTGACGGGTTTACAATATCTCAAAACTCTCTTAGAAGCAGTTTCTGGCATTCTACTGGCCAGATGAAGGACAAGTCAATTTTTCATTGGAGATAAAGCATATCCTAGGCTGTAGTTACCGAATCCCTTCTATTGTCAGATGATAAGGAGTTAATTGTTTTGCTAAAAGTTGCAGAAACTTAGTTTGTATGATCACAATACTGTAAGTGATAAGTTTACGTTTGTTCTCTAACTCAGTTATATGTACCATGAGTTGGACTTATTTGTTTCTTTTATTGAAAGTATAATCTTCTGATAAACTTGCACAAGGTATTAAGTACTTTTTTTTCTTAATTTTCACATTCTGTACAATCACTCTCTTCCAGTTATTTCAGATAACATATCACAGAAGACTATTTGTTGCATTGTGGTTCATGAGATTTAATCCCCGTTTTGTCTACAAAAGACAAGACTTAGCCTTCTAGAGCAGTAAGGTGTTAGATTAGCTTCGAGGCCTAACAAGAAACAGGTGTATCTATTTTATTCTGGTTGTGAAAATACTCAGACACCAGTAACTTGAATAACTTGTCGGAAAAAAGGAAGTAATTGCTGATAGCATGACTTCTCTGTTCAGAAAGATCGGAAGTTATTTGCTTTGCGAATGATCGTTTTCAATATAAGGTTGCCTTTGCCTGCCTGCTATTGCGTGACAGAGTTGTTGACATCACCTGCAAAGGGGGAAAGTGCAACACACATTTTGTATGCTTGTTTGTTTGGAATTTCCTCTTCTAATACTATGGCCTTGTTGACCTACTTTTGAAGCCAAACTTTTGGGGTGGGTGGGACTGAAATACCGTAGACAAGCAATATTAGTTGGTGCGATAATACCCGGATGGTTGTGTCTTGTAGAAGATGCGACATTTACATTGAGCAGCTGTTTTCAAGTCAGATAAGTGGTGTGACAAATGTTCTATCTTGTGTTGTGGGAAACTGGTTACTTAGGGATAGGTGGTATAATACTAAAAAGTTTGTTTCAAGGTAAATAAGAGTAGTTTTGATGTTCTAATTGATTAAATTTGATTTTTAGCACATCCACCTGATTTTGACGTGAATTTATCTATTCAAATTGCTTTATCTTACAACGCATGACGTTTCTGTGCTATATACGGATTGATTTGCTCCAAGGCTCACATATCGTCTGCCTTTTATATGTGCATATTGATGACTGCTTGGGTCAGTTGCCAGCTGGAAATAAAGCAAAGAAACTCTCCAAGAGGATGAAGAAGATGCAAGAATTTGAAAAGCACTTGCAAGAAAAGGAATTCGAGCAGGCATTTTTCAGGGAGTTCTGGCCAGATAATGTGTGAATGTTGTAATGTATTCTTTTGAGGTTTATAGATTACATCAGAGGTTTTAGTCCGGTAGAATTTTTTTTCATTTTGTTGTTAATATTGAATTTGGAGATGTTATAGTTGTATATATGTGAAGTACTTGGGTGCATTCCCTGCACATATAGGGTTTGAGTTCTTTGACTGTAATTCATTAGAAAATATATTTTTTTGTGGCCTGAATTCATGGGCTTTCCGCGGATGCTTGTTTTTTTTTGTGAGAAATTCGAGAATTGCATATATAAAAGCTCGTGTGAGCGTAATACAAGAAAAAGTTTGAGTGTCATGGCATACCAAGATTAAGCAAATAGTTACATATCCAAAATTAGAAAATAAGATAAGAACCCCACAGTGACATATTTAATTACAAAAGTGTGGTGGGTAAAGGACATGCCTAGCGTGATAGCAAAATATCGTCAATCCAGTCTTGATGTACATCAATTCTGACTTGACATGTAAAAGATGCGAGAATTTTAGCCTCTTTAAACTGTGATTTGTTAGCCATGTACATAATGTAGTAATGGAAATGAGTAATGATATAACAAAAGTCATATATAATAGCTGCAACCGAATCTATAATGTCTTCAGTGTCCGACATCTGAAAGAGTAAAAAATAGTCGTCAATGTATAATTTAATGTGTAATATCTATTTTGTGAGGGCCTATTTTATTGTAACAACAGATGTCCAAGAGTCAGATGCTAGAGTAGAGAAGGCAGCAGAATCACATTGATTATTCATTGCGTTCAGACATGTGACACCAATGCTGGTCCTTAGATTATTCTTATTGTAAGAGATGGCTAGGAAAATACTTATTGTACAACAAAGGTCTTAGGAACAAAGTGGAGGTTTGGGCCTTATTATAATTGGGTACTTTGTGTCATCCATTAAATAATCGACTTTAGAATTGTATTTTCAGAGAGTGCTATTATAGGTGATTATCAGATGCTCCATATGAGCAATCTGTGGAACAGTGACGTCAGGCTGAACGTTGGTGTTTCGGAAAATATGTTGGTTTCGATTAGTCTAGATGGACCAGATAGTGGAGGCTATATATGTATTATGGTAGAGGTGTTTGTTGGCGGAGGATGTTTTGGTGAGCCAAGCTATAAGCCAGACTTTGAAGGATACCGAAAAATGGTCAGATTTGAGTCCTAGAGGTCCGCCAAACCAAACAGGCTGAACCCGTGGACACTGAATAAACAAGTGATCAATAGTTTCCTCCTGTAAGTTACACATCGGACATGAAGGTGAATCTATAATCTTAAGTTTATGAAGGTTTGTTCGGGTTAGTAAGCGGTTCCAAAGTATTTGAAAGGTAATTTTTAAGGGGAGGGGGAGGGACCATAAGGTTTTCCAAATTGGTGTTTCAACAAGGTTGACAGAATTTTGATGGCCGCTTGCAACCCTTTCTTCATGTCTGTTGGTGTATAAGATTTGATAGGCAGAGCTGATACTGAAAATACCAGATCAAATAGCTTTCCATAATTTTTGGTTAGCGAATGGATGATTGGATATGTGGATAGAAAGAATTTTGGTTGCAATATTGGATGGGAAGAGTTCCCAAACCAATTGGGTATTCCAAGTATTGTGGTTTATATGATCCTTGACAAAGGTAGGATGATTAGGCCGATGGTTATGTATATCAAAAAGGTGACCCAGGTTTTCAACCATATCCGGAAACCAATCATCGTGCCAGATGGAGATTTTGGATCATGTACTGATATGCCATCGGAGTCCAAGGGATAAAACTCGTTGACCAGCCAAGGTGCACACATTATTTGCCTATCAGAACTTTGGAAAGAAGGCAATTCTGATCCGTCATAATTTTCCAACTTGTTTTGGCCAATAACAGCAGATTGAAAAGACGTGTCTTTGAATCCAAGACCACCCATTGCTTAGCGCAAATGGAATGCCAATTGATCCGGTGCATGCCTTTTCGGTTCTTGGAAAGAACAGAGTTAATCCGTTTACAAACACATTTAGTGAACAGATATACATGCATGTGATATATAAGTAGAGCCGAGAGAATCGAATGAATGAGTGTTGCGCGTCCAGCTTTATTGAGTATGATGCTTTTCAAACCAGCACATTTTTTCAGGATCTTTCCAATAAGTTGATGGAAAAATTCTTTTTGGTTGGCAACAATATCCAACGTACCACCCAGCTATTTATCAAAAGTGTCCATAATTTTGAAGCCTAAAATTTGGGAAAACTGCTTTAGAGTGCAAGGGTGGAAGATGGGCTTAAAGTGATAGATGATTTTCGATGATTGATCTTTTGACCAGATGCAACACAATAAATGTCTAAAAGCTTTTTGATAGCTGTGCAAAAGGTGTCATTTAGCTCGGTAAAGATCAATGTGTCATCAACAAAGAATAAATGGTTGATAGGAGGGCTACGAATTCAAACCTTTATGCCTTTAATCAATCCTCGGGTCATTGCTAAATCCAGGGCTAAGGATAGAGCTTCGGCACAAATTATAAAGAGGTATGGGGATATCGAATCACCCTATCTTAGCCCACAAGCAGGTTTGAATACTGAGGAGGGAGATCCATTCACTAAAATTTGATAAGAGACCATAGAGACATGTCATAATGAGATTGATAAGATGACTCGGGAAATTCATTCTGATGAGAATAGCTCTCAGGAAATCTCAGTTAACACGGTCGAAAGCCTTCTTCATATCCATTTTAATTACCCCAAGATGATGATTACCTTTATGATGCTTGCGGATCTTATTTGTGAGTTCTTGAGCAATAAAGAGATTATCACTAATGTGTTGCCCTTGAACAAAGGCATTTTGTTCATTGGATATGAGTAGGTTGAGGACAAGTTTAATTCCGTTGGCTAAAATTTTGGCAATCACTTTATAGATAATGTTGCATAAGGAAATAGGTCTAAAATCGTCTGGATTTGTTGGTGTGGGTACTCTAGGAATAAGCACAATAAATGAATTATTTACCTGTGTATGCATATGTCTCGATCGTAAAAAGGATAGGACTGTCGCTGTTATTTGTCGAGTCATAAAATGCCAGCATTGCTGATAAACGAGTGCAGGAATGCCATCAAGACCGGGTGCTTAGAGAGGATGAATGTGGAACAAGGCTTGCTTGACTTCAGAAGCGGTGAAGGGTCGATCAAGCCACTCATTTTGACAAGGAAGGAGTCTTTTGGTGATAGATGACAAACTCTGTGATATCGGGGGTGGATGCCCCGCTCTGTTGTCTGGGCAGAAAATAGCTTTAAAGTGATCAACGAGACAGTTAGAAATATCCAACTGTAATTCTAAATTCCGACCAGTGTCATCTTGTAATGAGGATATAGAATTGAATTGCCGTCTTATTAGGGTAGAAGCACGGAAAAATTGTGTTTCGGTCCCCAAGCTGAAGCCATTTGATCCTTGATTTTTGAGCCCAATATATTTCTTCACATTCAAGGAGCCAAGAAAGCTGTTTTCTAGTATTATGTTCTAATAATTGGGCATCTTGATTCAGCAGTAAAGACTTGAAATGTGCAATTTGAGTTTGAGTATTCTGAATTTGAGCGTCAAGATTTCCAAAACGCTCTTTATTCCACAAGATCATAATGTTCATCAAGATATTACCTCAAGCCATTACTTTAAACAAAGGAGAGCCAGTGATGAATGTGGACCACACAATCCTTATAATGTGTTGTCCTTACAGGTGCTTCAGCCACATAGCTTCAAAGCGCTTTGGTCGAGGTAGAAATTGTTGATCTGGTTTGGTAACAAGTAGGACAGGAGCATGATCCGAAGTTTGAATGCTGTAGTTTATGAATCTGGGCAGCTAAAAATTCTAGATCCAGTCTGAGTTTGCAAAACCCCGATCTAAGCACTACTAGGTACATGCAGTCTCAGTTCGGTTATTGGTCCACGTAAACAATGGCCCTACCCATTTTATATCTGCTAGGTGGTGTTTCCAGGAAGTCCGCCAAAAGAGTGTGGCCCGGAATGCATAGGTAATTTGGACCACATTTATCCGAAGGTGTCAGAACTTGATTGAAGTCGCCTATCAGCATCAAAGGTAATGATGTGTTCTCTATGGCTCGAGATATTCTATGCCAAGTTGCCTGTCTTTTAGATAGATTGGGTTGTCATAAATAAAACCCGATATCCACGGAGAGAGGTTACTACTCCTAAATTCCATTAATATAAGGTATTTGTCAACAAAATGAATAGTCCCAGAAACATTAGACGTCCAACCAACCCACAATCCTCCTTTTGTACCAAGTATACCTGTCGGTTCAGTTCCAACAGACGAGCTAAACCCCAGTTTGAGAAAAAAGGGGGATACTTGGAGAACTCTAAGACACGTCTATCTAAGCAACACCACCAATACAGCAAGAAAAACCAAGTTCAGCATGAAGGCAATTCACTGCAAACCCTTGAATTTGAGTACCAGGGAAAGGTTCTGGGTTATACATGTAAATGCAGCATTGTGTCACAGACCTAGCTCAAGCTAACATAATATTAACACGTCTATATACAGCTATTAAAATCAGCTTCCAACAACTATGAATTCAAAAAAGGAGCAGCCAAATGAGCAATAGAAAGATGAGCTTGAGCTGCCGTATGCTAGCACATTGACTATGAAGTTGCTCTCCCAATATGCAAAAGATAGCTGCATCCTGTTCAGCCGACTAATCAAGGTCTGATAGTCGCGCACCAGACTTATTGATGCACGCGTTGAGCTTCTTTATCCCTGACAAAGTTCCCCCTTGTAATTACGACAAACACTCCCATTACCCGCGCTACCCAGATTTGACCCAGCAGAGCCGTCAACACTAAATTTACATGTTCCAACAATTGGAGGGACCCAAGCAATAGGATAAAGAAGTCAACTAGGAGGCTGGGTGATCGTTTCTGGGTATACTTTTGTTGATGCTCTAGAGCCATTCTGAACCTAACAGAAACAATTCAAAGTTGCAGAGAGCAATCTCAGAGCCTCTATATCAAGCATCTCATATTTGTTGGCAACCCCCAGGCCTACCAGCCTGGGAAAAGACAATTTTGTCCTGATCTTCAAACCATTATACATTTGAGAGGCTGAACTATAATCTGACATGTTGATCAGTACAGAAGGACCTATCTACTTGTGAAATTTTTATTTACACTGTCACTCCATAAGTCAATTCCTTTTCTTGTCATCTGGTTTGATTAGCTGAACAGGCGCTGCTGGTATCCTGAACCACCACTCTCTCACTCGCCTCAACCATCTGTCACTGGTGGCTTTTCTCAGAGGCATCTCCCTTGTGAAAGCCTCAAGAAACAGCAGCAGGGTTATATAATTCAAAGGCACCAATGCGAATATGACAGCCATAAAAACCAATAAGAGAGCAATAAAGTCTGTTGCCTGAAGAGAGCCAGTAGAAGCACCAAAGCGTTGTTAAGATTAAGCATAAATGGAAAGTTAAGCATCTTCTTATAGATTAAGCTCACAGAGATACTCAAGTCATGTCTGCACCAAGAGGGGGAAAAACGTGATACTGGTCTAAATCGACTTCATTTTATAAGCATATATTTATTTCCTATATAGGAACTGAAAGATACATGATTGATATGCTGGATACTCGGAACAAAGGGCCCTAAAGGCTGTTTCCACATATGAAAGTTTTATAAGAAAGGATTAAGAACGTAAGTAAAGAACGCCAAAAAGGGGACGACCCTCTGTGCATGCTTAATATTTCTATGAGTGAAAAAAGAAGAGACGAGTTGTATGCGAACCCGTCTCTCAAACCCCCCCACGACCCGTCCTCGAAGAATAAAAGACAAGAGAATGGCTAACAAGGATGACACGTATCCTTCTATAGACGGTTCTAAATTTTAAGAAAATGCACCAGCAAGACACAAGAAAACAATTTTCACATAGCCATTCCCCCTCCCCTTTTGTACAAAACCAACTGAGAGCAAATCCACCCGTGTTTTGGGCATCCTACAATGAAACCACAACGATGAACACCAGCTGTGGCCACTTCACAATAATTATGAAGTAGATATCATCCACACTCTTCCCAACCTTCCATTGGTTACATCCCTCGTAAGCTAATATCCCCCGGCCCAAATAGAATTTCAATCTCCTCTTTTGCCATAATATCTCTTGAAAGCCTACCTTATTGGAATCCATTGCTTCGACTTCCAACGGCATTAATTTCAATTCTCCGTCTTACCTATGAGAGGCCAATCTTAGGGCTGTAAAACAAGCCAAGCTACTGGGCGCAACTTGTATTTGCTCGATTAGAGGCTTGTTTGAGATCAGCTCGTGAGGTGAACGAACTTTTTTGAAGCTCTTGTACATATTAAGCTCAGCTCGGTAACCGAAGAGATAAATTAAAGTTTAGCCTCAGAGTCATTCGATATCAGTTCGGGAGATAAACAAGCCAAACTTGAGCGGTAAGTTAACTGAACTACACTTAAGCAACCCTATGATTGTCTCGACTCATTTACAACGCTAGACAACCTTCAGAGTTCCAAAAGCATGAAAAAAATAGCAGAAAAAGTCAGAAGATTGACTTAAATCATCATTTGTCGGAGTTTTCAATATTCAATCTTGCTATTCTTTCACTCATCATCATGAAACCCTATGCCCCAAACTATTTGCGGTTGGTTTTTGTTCCATTCTCCTATATCCAATCACATGTTCTCTGATAAATGCATAGCAATCATGTCTTTTCTCACTGCTTCTCCCATGTTATTTTTGGTCTATCCCTGCCTCGTCTTTACCCCCATCACCTTGACACAAATCACTTTTCTCACAACCAAACCATCTCAAGCAATGTTCCCGGGTCTTTTGTTCAATTGTTGCCACCTTGACCTTCTTACGGATACCCTCATTTCTTGTTTCATCCCTTCTCATTTGGCCACTCACCAACTAAGCATTCGCATTTCAGCTACGCTTATATATTTTGCTTCTTAGCTCTCCAACATTTTCATCCATACAGCATCCCTGGTCTCATTGCAGTCCCTTAGAAACTTTTCCTTCTGCCTGAGGGCAATATTATGATCGTACAGCACTTGAGAAGCACACTTCCACTTAGCCAATCGACTCTTATCCTGTGGGCAACCTAAAAGTATATTTCTTAGGTAATTCTTCAACCATCCATGTATTAACCCTCAGAGCTCTATACACTCTTGCTTAACCTATATAAAGCTTTTGGATTCTAAATTACTTCTCCATATCCCTAACTTGGCATTTAAACCTATTCTAGTACATAAAACTATCTTGTCTGCAAATGACATACACCATGGGACCTCGTCCGCCATATTATTAGTAAGATCATCCATTAGTGACGTGAAAATTCACTACTTAGGCAATCGGTCGTATGTAAATTGTTGTTGCTCCATCCTATAGGTCCTTAATCATACCAACATACTTGATAGGTACTCTTTTCTTCTCTAGAACCCCCCCTGGAACCCTATTGTATCCTTTTTCAGATCTATAAAGACCATGTGAAGACCTCATTATCTGCTCGGAAAGAAAAATTAATTCATACCATCAAAACTACATAAGTCGGCCTAAATTGCCAGCCTATCTAGGTCTCATGATTTTTGCCAAATTTTTTTGCTTCAAAAAACTGTGTACAATCTCAGTAGACTACGATTTCCCAGTCCTGATATATGTCAATTGTAATCTGGTGCCATTCGGGGTGTTTTATGGATGTAGTTCTTGATCTTAGATTGTTGAGGTGTAGCAGTGATCACTCACGAAATAATCATGCAGGTAGATTCCTTTTCTGCTTAACATGTTGATGATATCCACTTACAGGTTACATACAGCTGGCAAAGCCTATGCACAACAGGGATTCCAACCTAACGATTTCGGGAAGTTGCAGTCACAGAAAGAATGGTTCCTCATCCGAGTGGAATCCAGGGAATTTAGGGTCAAACTCAAAGCCCCTTGGAATACAATGGATCCTAACCGCAAATCATAAGAGATGCCAAAATTTTGAATGATTACTCTTTCTGACATTGGTTAGTGTGGTCACTCAGCTTCTTCATCACCACGGTCTTCCATTGGGATACCATTTTATATATGATGAAATATGTCAAAGGGCTCCAGGACGAGATCTATTACATTGAACACGATCTATTACATTGTACACATGGCATACTTGTTAATGTAGAAAACGTGACTTAGAATACTTCAGCCATACTCTGATGGTAACTTGTATCCAAAAGAAAAAGAAGCAAGTTCCCCGCTTTTGAGTCCTGAATCAGATACCGAGCAAAACGATACAGGCTACCAGTTAGTTGAATTAGATAAGGCAACTACTACTCGAGCTTGGTTTTGCTGATCCTCCTATGCAGTTATGGTGACCCTATTGCTACTCGTGCTGCCATTTATGAATTGAATCAAGGTCCAATGTCACTTCGTCCGCGGAAAAAGTGCAATGTTTTTCTTTTTGCAGCCCCTGTTGCCAAAGCAGCTAAAATTGGACGAACAAGAATGCCCTTACTAATCTATCTTCCCACTCTCCCTCTGTTTCTTTCCCCGGTCAAAAACAACCATGGCCACCGTTCATGCTCCCACTTCATGACACGGCACAACATAGTATAGCCACAATATATAGCCAATTTCAGATTATGAGTTTATGACAACCTCTGATCCACTAATACAAATCTCCCTTCTTTATCGTGGTCAGGGTGGTACTCGCTGACCAGATCGGGTACTAGGGTTTTCAAAAAGCCTCGTTCTTTCTCCGCCAGAGAAGTGACGAACCGTGCAACCCCCACCGCCTGCCACCATCTCCACTTTTGTCAAACAATCGTTTAAAAAGAAGGTTCAAAATGATGAAAAGTAGGTTTGAACAATCAAAAGAAGAGTTAGATCCAATCCATGTGCATAACCAGATGCCATTTCTTTTTTTCAAAGCGGGGCCTGCAACTCACTTAGCCAATTCCACCGACATCTAACCACCATTAGACGGATCAGAATAATCTTTGTAAACTCATTACTCCAATTGTTCTCCACATTGAATATTTCCAAAAATCAAAGGCCTACTCGACTCCCGATGAGTTAAATTTGCTTAATGGGATGGCAGGAAGGGGTAGTGGTGTGGCGAAGGGCTGAATGCAAATGGCCGATGAGAGAAAAGGAGGCAACTGGGTTACTTTGAGGTAAGGAGAATTTTAAGTCAATCACTGTATAGAGAGTTAAAATGCTTTGGCAATAGGAGCTGCCTTTTTATCTGAGAAGTATGAAATGTAGTAACAAGGAACAGCAAGGGGGTGACACCTATGCACACAAAAGAATACCTACTCAGCTTGCTACACAACACTTGAAGGCGTCCAAACTCAAGGTAGGCTTCACTGGAATCAACAGTGATTTCCTCAGCCCAGGCATAAAAAGAAAGCAAAAATACTGCCTTAATCTTACATTCTTACCTAAAGGCAATTCCTCTCCATCGAAACCTCACAAATTTCTCTTTTCTACATACCCAAGAACAGGCAAGGGAGAAAGTGCAATATCTCCACAAGTTACTTTTAGACTTGACATAGGAACATCTTGCGGATGTGTTTACTTAGTAACTCTAGAATATGGTCAACTTAAGTATGTTTCTGAAAAGCCGGGCATGAAAAACTAATTCCGGAAAATATATGACGACAGTTACTGTTAAATTTTGTTGGTTGGGTCGAGAATTTCAGCTAACTAAGCAAATCGTGTAGGATGGGACTATGGACACCCAGTTGTAAATTAACAACCAGTATAGTTGACTATAACAATGATGGAAGGACTGGAAATTCCTCCACAAGAAGTTTACACCTGCATATGAAGCACGTGTATGTCATGCAAAAGCAAAACAATGAGACCTCCAGTATAATTATACACTATCATTAAACGCCAAAAGCAAGTGAACTATTTGTGGATGAATACAGACAGAAAATGTAAGGATATAGATACAAGACCTGTTACCTTGTTGCTTTCTTTGGTTAATTTTTTTTCCTTGTAGAGTGAGTATGACATTGGGCGACTGTATGTATTGCTTAAATTGCTAATTTCCTTAAAAACAGGTTGTGAAAATATTTGTCAAGCTTATTCTAGCATATCAATGAACAACTGGTAAATACAAATGAGAATGTATTAGAAAATACCTGTGGAAGTGCAGCAAATAAGAGAGCTCTTACTTTCAGTAAAATTATGTTTCCACTTTGAATTAGAGCTTCAACTTGAGAGATAGCTTCTTGTAATGTCAGCAACTGCTCTACTGCATTTCGAGTGGGGGGAGCTGTTATGTTGAATGCGTCCAGTGGCCTCCCTTTGTTGGTATGCCTACGCCACAGCATCAACATTGCAATACTTCCAATGATGGATGACACTGCATACTTGATCCATCCCCTACAAACCATATCGAAGGGTTTCAAACAATATCTCGTTGTTATCCCCATTAGCTGTAGTTACATGACATAGATGAAACAAACCAGAACAACAGCCTACAAAGAACGCATTGACATAGTTTCCTAGGTGGTGATCACAATCTATAGCTATTGTGAACCCAAATGCCTCCGATCGCTTATAAGTGGAAAAATGGGAAAGAAACAGAAGTCAACTCCCAGAAGAAGAGGCGTCATCAATACACATAGCACAAAAGACTAGATCCCAAACAAGTTCCTGACATTACGCCTCAAAAACCATTTTCCAGATATTGCAGGATTTAGATATGTCCCAAGACAGGGAAAAAAAAAGTTGTAAGCCACAGCCGCCCATATCTCATGATCAGTGTCACAAAACAATAAGCTCCAAAGATGTGAGATTCATAGAGTTGAAAAACATTTGTTTAACAGTAAGGTCTCCTCGATTTCCCACAAGTAAAACTGCTGCTGCATGCCATTTGCCACAACAAACGAAAGGCAAGCCTGAGGCTATTCCAAACAGTATGCACTATCCAGCTTCAGGGGCTAAGTTGCAACAGAGAATTACACCATTATAATAGTATGATTCACACTTCTTGCACCTGAAAAGTAAGTTATTGTAGTCCAACAAATTGGAACCAAAAGCAAAAATGACAAAATTGCCACGCTGAAACACAGAATACAATTTAGGCAAACCTATGCCAACAGGAAAACTTGGATGCTTCAACTGAAATCAAGGACCATGGTGGAAAAAGGAAGACAATTTCCATAGATAGCTGAAACATGAGACTTATGCACAGAAAGAAAGGGAATTACCTGGAAAAAAAGGAAAAAAGAACCTATACCGAAGTGCCTAAGGCAAGAAAAACAAAGAGTTAAAATCGAAAGTTTGAGAGTCAAACTCCTTTCCCATCATGTAACATCAGTTGTTTCCCTTCAGTAAGAGAAAATCACAAAAAACGTATCCATGTGGCCTGAAAACCAGATAGTAGTTGAAGAGCCGAAAACAACAAGAAAAAAGGGGTAAGAAATCTGAGTTCAAATTCAGAGCAGAGATTTCCTAGCCAATCCATATAGGTACCTCGCCCTGCCAGATGGCACATTCCTTAGGCTCTACGGGCTTCTAGGTTTTCCTTCACTATATTGCTGATCGATTGATATAACAATCCAGTATTTCTGTTAAGCATTTTCGAATTTAAGTTTATAAAAGAGGAGAAGAGAGAAAAATTTGGAAAGGGCTTATGTGTGATAAGTTCTCATGCCTTAATGCTTTGCTTACATATGATGTTGCATTACAATGATAGAAAGACCAAAAATGAACAAACAAAAATTTTAACTGCTTACAACTTCACAGGGTCATGAAACTGTTTGTTGTCAAATCACCCATTTCATTATACTAATCAAGTGAAAATCAAGGCGCAGCCTTATATTCAAGATGTACGCAAAAGATTCAGCATCTTCATTAAAAAATTCTTTTTGTTCCACATTCTAATGCATTAACTGCATAGTTCTTTCCAAATAAAAAAGAATATCAAACAGAGGAAACTACCTTAATATTGTATAGCTGACTAGCAATAGAAACATTGTTGATTTGGTAGGATCTTCCCACGAGGCCAGAAGCTGAATACGCTTAAAAGTTTCAATAAGCGGGAAAAGCAACTCCTACAAGGGAAAGAAAACGTTAAAGCTTTTATTTAGATAACAAAACATGAACTTTTTGTATAATGATCTGCAAAGACATGAAGTTATTAGTTCATTAACTACACCAACTGAAATTTAAGGAATCCACAATATATAAGATAAATAACCTTCATGAGTCCGTGCATATGGGAAGTTGAAGAAAAAAAAATCAGATGGAGCCAGCTAGACATAGAGTAGAGGAAGAAATAAAAAGGAAAAAATTGACAAAATATACCATTCAGCAAAGACTGATGACTTATCGAAGCATTCATGTTTTTCGAGACCTACTTTAGAGCATAACAGTACATATTTGACTTCATCTTTTGAAGTTGATTTATTCATAAAGCAACATCAGTAGAATCTTAAGCCTTTTCCTCCACCTAAAAGAATCACACACTTCCATCTACCCTAAACCAATATCGAATTAAGCCCACTGATCCACATAAAAAATAATCAATTTGACCAAGTTCATTATGACCCAACCGAATAGCAGAATCTCATAATTAACCTTCATCACAGCTATATTTGTATCAATACCCTCCACTTTCACTTGGTCAACAGTTGCTTGTGCAGCTTCAGCCCTTCCAATGCCTTGTTTAGACTGTTTCACAGCGATTTCCAAAGGATTTGTTTCACCAACACAAACATCTCCAACGGGATCCACGGTTTCTTCTTCTCCATCCACCAGGGCTTCTTTCCCTGTCATGATTTTTAGCCTAGAGAGTGTCAAAACTGAAAATGGAAGAGTCAACTGCATTTTTCGATTAGGAGACCCAAGTGAATCACGCTGGGAGCCGCTAGCATTTAACAATGCCAAACGACTTGATAGAGTTTCAAAGATCCTATCTCCCCCAGGTAGACTTTCAGCCAAGTTAAAGCATAGTAGTGTCTTGTAGTGGGATGAGAAGATTTGGAAGGCTTCTTTCACTGCGCGGCATCGGAAGATGCCTAGGACTGCCCTTGCAAGTACTTCAGTCTGCTGAATCTCTTTAAGATTATACCTCCTAATGAACTTGTGCGCACGCATGATCTCAAGGCAAATATCCAGCCAATAGTCCCTTCGTGAACTGCCTTTGAACTCCGGAAAATCCAGATAAATAGGCTCTGCCCTGTACAAAATTAGGTTGGAATTAATCTCAACATCTACATAAAGCGTGTCCCAAACAAGGGACACAACTAAAAGACTTACATGGATGTTGCCTTGTACATCACTGCTTTATCAAAGAGACGAGCACCCAGTGGTCCAGTTAATTCAGGCTTTATGACCTGCTTCATGTCTGTCGCCAAATCATATCTCACAGCCTTTTCGTATAGACCAACTCCCAAAGACTCAAAGTACAAAGCATAATTGGTCAATGTCAACCGTCCTGTCAACAGGGAAAATTTTAAAAATGAAACATGTGGGGTTGTTAATAGGTTGAAGTGCATTTAGAACCAGATGGCAGTAACAAGAAAAAGAGAGTAGAGAAGCAAACAACAAACAAACCTGTTAGAAATGGTTCAAACTAGCAGCTGAAACCGATATAACGGTTTCAGCCACTTTTAACCAAAAGAAGAAGGAAATAAACAATTGATTGCCGATATCACTAACATCTCGACATATATTTAGTTGCATATGATATTCCATGAGTCTACAATTTGTTTTCTCCGGCAAAAGAAGGTTCAGCTCATTAAAAAAAAATTTAAAGAGGCCAAAATGTAGCCGTAAATCTCCACAGCTCTAAAAAAAACATCCGACTAGATTATAAGACAGATTGTCGGAGGAGCACCTAGAAGCCCATCCACTTGCCTTTGTCAATGACATCACAAGATTTCCCAACTCTTTCTTTCTCATTTACCTTAAGACCCAAATTTCAAGGTTTTGCATTATTTGTTATGACCACTGTCTGATGGAAGACAGATCTGGGTTGTGAAAAGATGGATACAATCAAGTCATTCCTAGTCAAATACGCCGCATGGGAGGATGAAGAAAATTCAGATCATAGATAGAAACAACAAATTATGAAACTTGAATTTGTGGATCAACTGCAGTATGTGCCAATGCGCCTCATCATGCCAAACTGTAGAACGGCACCCATGTGAAGTGGTCTTTAAGGCCACCATAAATAACATATTCACAACATACTGGCAGGTGCCCAAGCTTAGTTGCATGAAGCGGGAGCTGGCAGGGGCAGGGAAGCATGAGCACCTAGAAGAATTTAAGGTTGGCACCAGCTTTGACTAAATAAATTTGTAAACATTAATAGTATGTTTTCTTGTATATATTAAACAATATATTTGTGTACACATTTAGACTTTGGCTTGAAAATACCACAACTAGTAGTTACTTGTAGTCCTCACATCAAGTGGCCACTAGCTACTTGCCTTAGTAACTAACAAATGTGAAAAAGTAATTTGGCCAATTTTCCTGCACAATAGGGTTACACATGGCCCCAAAACCGATAAAATGAATTTACATTGTGACCTTTTGAAGAGGGAGAGATACGGAGCATCAGTAATGTATCAGCTCTGTTCCCTCGATGAGGGTAGCCAGTAAGGGGAGAGTTTAAGGACTCGGAGGAAGAGGAAGCAAGACAGAGGGGAGCAAGGAGTTGACGCAACAAACGGCTTGCTTTCCAGGTACTTTTTTGCTTGTTCCATGTGTTTCTGTCCAACATAGGAACTCAACTTCCATGCTAGTTTAGGCTGCATTCCCTGGAGCTCCTGACTTGGGATGGCAAACGCACAATTCTTAGAGAGAAAAGTTGCCACAATAGGAGTTTCCTGTAACTACGCGCCCAAGTACATAATATCATGTTTAAACAATCAAGATAACCACACCCATGTTAAACGAGTAATGGTACTTGTTCAATCAAGAATGGCCAACTCGTATAACAACCGACAAAACTTTATGTACTTTCTGGGAAAGCATGACTCACCAGGCCATGAAGAGAGGCCAATACGTTGCAGAACTGGTTGAGTAGGAATAGTACCATCAATATCTAGAATGATTTCTCCCTCTGCAAGCTGAAGCTTGGATATTAATTGAGGCCCAAATGCACTGTTCACAGATTTGATAACCCTGCAGTAGAAGTAGAAGCTTACTCAACGAATCATCAAAACTATCAACTCCAATGCATCTCTCCCTTATTCTCCACACAGGAGATTTTCACTGATAGAACCTCAATTAATAAAAATGTTTTTATTCAATTGGCAAGGGTAAACTATCCTTGGTAGCACGGATATGAATGATGATTAAGAAATTTAACAGCTATACACTTAGAACTACCCCAAAACAACGGCATGTCTATTTTCCCCACTTAAGGATGCAAGAGGTACACAATAGACCTATGCCCATTTCTCCCATTCTAATTGAGGACCATTTGGATATATCGCAAAAAGTTTTCGGAAAAAATACAAAAGAACAACTGAAGTCTGAGGTGACTCAACAAGTCATTGACATAATGCTTGAAGATGAAACCACTCACAACGGCATATCGAGTTACTCACCACTCATTTCCTCCATTGGTGAGCCACCATGAGCACACTGAAGCTCCAGCGAGGCAGCAAATATCAGTATTCCCTCCCTATGGACTTCACCCCCCATGGCTGCCTGGGCCGAAACCAGACTAAACTGGTTCAGCGGTAGTTTTTCCTATGTTACATGTAAGCATTAAGTTCCCGCGTTGGGCACAGCATCTGCGCAAAGGGTTGGCATGCATCTGAAACTCTCATTTAACAAGTCCCTAACATGCACATGTTATCATTAAGGCTAGTTTTTGTTTGTTTTTCGTTTCCTAATTGCTTTAACTGGAAAGTTCCCATTTCGAATGATGAATAATACCATTTTGTACAAGGAACAAGTGGAATTTATAATGCCAATTCAATCACGGATTAAGTGGACTTCGATAATGCCAATCTTACTCAGTAGACATGACATGCAACCGAATCTTACTTTGAACTTAGTCGCGTCCAAAACCAAGGAATATAACAGGGTCCATGTTAGGAAGGTATGAGTCACAAACTATATTAATTGCATGAAAATTTAAGGGTATATATTCACGTGTTACTTCTGGAATAAGTATTGCGAATTAGGCAAAATAAGCGGTATGTAATGATTCATTACTTTGAGTGGACTAAGCAGCTTGACCAACAGACTTAATTCTTTTAGATCAAGTAGCTGTAGCATACTTTTCAAGGCTCCGAAGGTACTTGTCATATATAAGAAAATGGAGTCGGTGGCTTGAAGAACTTGTCAGTGCATCAAAAAGGTTGTCCATGGTTATTATATCCGCAACAATAGCACATGCAGGAGCAATTCGTGAAAAAGCCTCCATTCCAACAGTTTTCTTGCCATCTACCTAATTATAAGAAATAACACGACTAAGATAACCAATGATCCTTCAAATTTACAACGAAAACTGCATTGTCAGAGAAAAATGAAAAGACAACCTGAGCGGCCAAATTTGTGGAACTAGAATAGAATAGAGACCAGCCGTCCTCATCCTCCGCTTCCTGGTTACTGCTAGAAGCAGTTCCCTGTGCCTTGCAAATAAAGTTAACAAAAATGTTAAACAGGTCTTCTGCCCATATTCTAAAGCTAAGAAACCATTGTGAGATGAAACATATACTCAGTCTCAACTCTCAACACAATGTAGAGGATGCTATCTCACATTTTCCAGTGGCTCAGAATTAAGATCCGGGGCCTCCCAAGCAAGCATCATATCATATGTCAAACGAGAGAACTCTTTGTCCTTTAGATAATTTGGACGGTCAGTCAACAAATGAAGTGCCCGGTATGAGCAGAATTCCAATAAATTCCTGGCATAATTTGGAGGTTGCTTAACACTTTCAGGTAGTTCTGTCTCAAAATGACACTGCAATTCCTCCATAGAGACTCGAAGGATCCTGCAATTTCATGAATTTGTTCACGGCATGAGAATCAATAGTTTCCTATCCACGGTAATTGGTGACATAACGGATCATTAACACGATGGAGCATCTTCATTGAAGAATTTGATCTGGATGGAGTGTCCAGAAAGACATTTGTCTAGCTTCCTCAGTTGAAGCTTTTGATCAAAGAAATTAATAAACAGTAAAATGAACTTGATATTAGGTCCATGATAATGTCTCGGAGTAGAAAATTCAGATTCCACTAAATTTGGGAGAGAACTATATCAGGGAAAAAAGGGGCCACTGTTCGAAGTACTGGCATGATTTACCATCTCGGAGTAGAAAAAGGGCTACAGGGTGTTGTTGCATATTAAGATAAGTGTCAGAAAACTTAAAGAAAATAGTGAACTTCCATGGAAAAAGGAAAACATTAGCAGAGTCAATCTGTCATATACGCAGAAATAGAAAATAATAGAGCATAAATAGAAGAAATCTTAATTGATCATCAATAAGATGCTTTTGGTGACATTCTTCCACCCTCTCAATAGCATTCATATCATGCTCTACAGTCTGCATTGCATTTGATAACCGCACAAGTTGTAGTAAACGTCAACATAAACATTTTTAGAGAAAGATTGGCACCCAAAATAGAAGACCAAAAACAAAATGATGCAAGAAGACAAATGTTTAATCATGCCAATAAGTGGACAGGCTAATAGGAATTCAAAGCCCAGGCGTCTTAAGTTGCTCTAACAATTATGTACGTTGAATGCTACTCCTCGGCACACCAAAAAATGAGAGTAATTTACTACCTCATAACAGAACATATTAGGAAAATGTACCCCAGTGCAACAGGACTGATTAGTGAGGAATGTAAGTGTAGTGATTATACGCACACCCGACATTAGCTATGTGAAAAAACAAAAACCACACTAGTTTAGAGATTGATAGGAATGTGAATAAAAGGAGGGTATTACTATTACTTTAATGACTAGTAAATAGGTAGCAGTATTTGTGATTGGAGAGAAGGAATTTCGATTAGTGTCAGTACTTGGAACAGCGAGAGATGACGGAATTGGCGAGAGGAGACAAGCTTGGAATCGCCTCGTTTGGGGAAGCAGCAGCAGTAAATGCTTCAACACTATCAGCATCGGCGCCATTGCTGCTGCCGCTGTTGTTGAAGAAGATTGATTTGAAGAAGGAAAGGCCGTCTCTGTTGCTGTTCGGGGAGTTCGTGTGTTGCCGTCGAATATCCTCCATCGCCGTTTCTTAATCGCAACCCAATTGCTTCAAATGGAGTTTCGTATATGCAATACCTTCCTGCAGGGTTTTGCCAGCCTCTGGATTATTTCAAATAGAATTTAATTATATTCTTTTACCAAGTTACTTACTCAACAAACTTCATGCTAAATCACAATCACTGTCTAAGATTAGTGTTTAAGATATGAATGATGTTTGAATATTGTAAAATATCTGAGAAGTTTTAATTTTTGAATAAAAAGTGCTAAAATTCTTTGTAATTAATGGAATATTTTGATACTTTGTTTTGGCCAAACATAAATGGCCACCATCTTTACTGCACATCAATTTTGTTGCAACAATTAGAAAATCGTCTATGTTGACGAGACGTGACATTCATTCTGTTAAAAATTG
This sequence comes from Escallonia rubra, assembly GCA_033065855.1. NCBI lineage: Eukaryota > Viridiplantae > Streptophyta > Magnoliopsida > Escalloniales > Escalloniaceae > Escallonia > Escallonia rubra. The sequence goes on from JAVXUO010000055.1 coordinate 52,620, forward strand.
CGTTTTGTAGAAATTAACACATTAAAAAGACTAAAGTATCATATGTTTCTTTTTCTTTCTTGCTCATGTTCCAATCCCTTCTCCGCTCTAACCAATACATAATCCTAGCCCTCACTTCACCAACACAGCGCTTTCACCACCACTACAATCTCGTGCCCCTTTGTCATAGCCAGCCCCGTCCACCCACCACGAACCCTGCACCGCGGCCGCCAGCCTTGTCAACCCAAGCCACATGTGCTACAGCCACCAACCCCACCCATGACCCACCCAACCTTGTGTTGCGTCCACCAGCCCAGCCATCAACCCTAAGCACCACCACCACCAGCCCCATCTACCCACCACGAACCCTACGTCTCAGCAGCTAGTTCGCCATCAACCCCAACTATGTGCACCACCACCACCAACCCCATCCATCGCCATGAGCCTAGCCCTATCCAACACCAACACAACCGCTCAAACATAGAACCCTATATCTAAAATGGCCAAAATCTCTATATTTACCCTTTAAAATTTGTGCTTCGCCATTATCTATCCATGATGATGAAGAGAAAATGGGGCTATGTTGAGGAGAAGTGGGGGCGCGACCGTACTTGATTACGGAGAAGAGCTGGCAGTGGCCTGGGGTGTTTGTGATGAGCTATTGACCATCCAAAGCTTTATAGGGTTTACATACATGGCCAATCTAGATATTTCCTTCATTCTATTATAGAAACCATTTGATGCAACATTTTTGCAACCTCGGGTATCTCTTTGTAACTTTTGTAATCTTAAGAGACTTTGTGCAACTCGACCAAACAACAAGGGGGTTTATGCAATTTTTCCTTACGATGCCAAGGAAAGTGGATTCGCAGTCGACGTGGAGGTACCACAAGAAATGCAATCTGAGTCAAATGTCAAGTGTGCTGATGTGGGACACAACAAGGGTAGAGCAATGACAGAGACCAAGGCTTCCCAGAGAGAGCCTGAGGGTGGCAGTGCTGCAAGGGCGATGACGCGGGGTGAATACACGACGACGGTCATAGTCCGATGCTTAGGTCCAGAGTCAGGGTCTTGTATGTTTCTCTCTCTAGAATTCTAGAGTGAGAAAGTGAAAATGTTCAAAAGTCCCCAAAAGAATTCTCAAGACATCTATTTATAGAAGTTGAGATGATGATGTCATCAACTGACACGTGGTGCTCCTCGGGAGTGAGACGTCACCGAGGGGTCCACAGGAGCCGGTGCTCCACGGACTGTCGGATCGCATATTCAACCGGCCTACTCCTAATAGCTTCGCTCTGTCTGTTTGGAAAGACTGGCTCCCACAGCTCAGTGTGGCCAGAGAACCCCCTTGATCTAGCCACAATCCAAGCCCTTGTAGAGTCCCACAGGCCTGACAGCGGTGGGGAAGACCCGACGCCCAACTGTCAAGCAACTAGGCACGATGCCCTTCGAAGACCTGCTCTCGTCTCGGAGTAGGGATGCCGACGTAAGCCCCCAGTGCCGGAGCACGTAGGCCAGTCACGCAGACACCCTAGCGGAGACAGTGTCCCGGAGGAATCGCCTATCCCGCAGGCTGATGTAGGATCCCGGAAAAGCCGTCTACCTGGCTAAAGGGGAGTCTTTGTGCCGGAGCACTTGGAGCTCCCTGGCAGAGATAGTGTCCCGGAGGAGTCGCCTATCCCCGCGGACAAGTCCTTGTGCCGGAGCACTCGGAGCATGTCAAGGTAGTATCCCAGAGGAGCCGTCTACCTAGCAAAAGGGGAGTTGAAAAGCTCCATGGCGGAGATAGTGTCCTAAAGGAGTCGCCCATCCCCGCAAGTGAGTCCTTGTGCCGGAGCACTCGGAGCGCGTCAAGGTAGCATCCCGGATGAGCCATCTACCTGGTGGAAGGGAAGTCTTCATGCTGGAGCACTTAAAGCTCCCTGCCAGAGATTGTGTCCCGGAGTAGTAGCTTATTCTCGCGGGATGCTGCACACTCCAGATAATGAGTCGAAGCATGTTCCACGATCAAGGCAAGGTGCGTATGGTGTGGTGAAAGGATGGACCAACGCAAGGAGCATGGTAGTGTGGCAGAGAGCCAGGGGGGGTGACTGTATCAGCGGCGCGGCGCATGGGCATGACAGAGTGAATGAGGTACCGGGGGCACGATAGTATGACAGAGAGCCTGGGGGCGCGGCTATATCAGCGGTGCGATGCATGGGCGCAATGAGTGTTGGAGTGCGGCGAGCGGGCGCGGGCGACGGGGGTCGCAGAGACGGTGCCCAGGCGACGAGCGACATGCATCGCGGAGACGGTACCTGGGCGACGAGCATCGTGGAGTCGACGTGCTGGCGACGGGGGTCAGGAAGACGGCGCCTGGGAGACGGACGAAGAGCGTCACAGAGTCGGCGGGTGGGTGCGGGCAACGGGGGTCGCAGAGTCGGCGGGTAGGGTGCGGGCGACAGGGGTCGCAGAGACGGCGCCCGGGCGACGGGCAACGAGCGTCATGTCGCGGATGATGCATGGTCCCCTTGAAGAGAAATGAATGTGCTAAGGGGGAAGGCCAAAGGCCAACCCTTAGGGGAAGGCCAAGGCCAACCCTAGGGGAAGCCGAGGTCGACCCCAAGGGGAAGGCCAGGGCCAACCTTCTTGGCCAAGTGCCAAAGCGTACCACGGGCGACCTGCGATGGTCCAAGGGTGATGATGCATTGCGATTGACCGGTTAGAAGCGTTGAAAATTGACCGTTGACTGTGTCGACTTGTTGCGCAAAATAGGACCCTCAGTGGGCCTTTAGGTGCGACCAGAGTTGGTTGGGAACACCTTCTTTTGGAAAAATGGTACATTTTATGCTTTAAAGAATTGGTTCTTTTTCCCTTGCTTTAGGAAAAGAGGGTTATTGGAGAATTTTTATTACTAAGATAAGGTGTTTTACGTCTTTACCCCTATTTACTTAATTGGTCATATTTGTTTTTGGGAAAAAAAACATTTGGAGGTACTTAACAGTTGAGTAAATAGAGCAATGAACCTTATATGAAAAATTAAATATTTTGATACTGAATTGAGACTTTTGTGTATCCTTTAGGTACTAAGTCTATTTAATCCTTCAAAATTTATTGGTTAGTAGTTCAGCATGTGTGCACCAACTCGCATCATCGGTGGCCTCACTATTTACCTAAAGGATAAGATCACCTAAACTCCTTGAGATTTAGAGATAAATTACAGTCAAGCACCGTGTTTTGACAAGATGGACACATGTATCCATGTTGTGAAACTTTTCTATTATATTCCCTCTACGTTAGGATTATGTGACACTAATTCACGATCTTGGCTGACGTGGCCATTTTGTATTTTGAATATAACAAAATACCCTTAAATCTCTAAATACTTATATTTTAGGTATACGTATTTAAATACCCATCAAACACATTCAAGCCCACCCATCCCCTACAATGGCATCCCATTTTCAGTGTCTTCCACTCTTCTACACATTCACACACGCACACCCACACAGGCACATGCATGCGCACGAGCCCACGCACACACACCGGCTCCTTAAACCACTACACATAACCGCACATGCACACACTAAAATTGCATGCACATACACATTCCAAAGTCGGGTGTCTATTTTGTCATTGGCATTGTTAAAAAAATCATAATTAAAAAAATCTTGACTTCTGTCTTTAAGGGCGTTTTTATAAAAAAAATATTCTCTTAGCGCTTGGGTCTAAGAAACAATTCAGAATTTTCTTTTCGAAAAGTGGGTTATACATTTGGGATTAGGCGACCCAACTTAAATTTGGCTTTAATTTGACTCAATTTATAAAGTTAGAGAGTTTTCGCGACGTAATGGGTATTTTAAAATTCAAATTATTTGAGAAAAATAAGTACATATCTTCTAGGTGTCTGATAGTTACGTATAATACATATTCTATAGGAACATTAAAAACTTCAGAAGAGTCTCCAAATATCCCTAGAAAAGATATTACTTGGGATTTTGCAAATTGATTTGAGGTAAGAATTTTATTTGATTTGAGATTTGTAGTAGGAACCTTACGTATTTTCTTTGTTATAGAACCTAATTGAGACCTTTGGGTACGTTATTCTTAGGGCTTTTGGTATAATTAGATTTGAGAAGATTAAGACTTTTGATCAAATCGCGAAATTAAAGGTAATGGTTTACTTTTTATGAAATTCGAATAAGCGTTGGACCGATCATTCATTTAATGATTTAGTTCTTTAATCCGGCTGTCTTAATTTCCGCGCCATCGCTGTCCCTCTTAATCTGAATTATCCGATGTCTATTGTTGTCTCGATTTCCGTGCCGTTATTGTGCATATTCGTTTGGAGTCCTCTGATGTTGTATTTGCTTTATCGATTTTTGTACCACCATTGTGTAGTTTTGACCGAAATACTATGATGTTTCTTGTTGTCTAGTTCTTCGTGCCAGTACAGCGCTTTGCTTCAATTTTGTTTCTGAAATGCCTTGCTGAGTGAGATGAATTTCTCACGTCATAATTGTTTGTTTTTGGAGTCTTTGACCCATCATTGAGCTTATGATTACATCATGATTACTTTATCCATATTTTCATAACCAATATTCACTCTACCATATCAATTTCTCTACTATTATCCCAGCCATGTGGGGTCTTGAATATTGATGCTTTTGATGGTTCTAAAGCCATTTTTGTTTCTAATTATTCCTCCAGCCCAAATTTTACATGTTATGCATGACCATTGTCCCTGACTTATGGTATATGTTTTACCATGTCTATTCCTGGATTACCTATACTTTGATTTCCATAAGTTTAGTAAATAAATTCTATTGTTTGATTTCTGAAAAATTTAGTCGGAAATTATCTGAACACTCGATGATTTGAATATTTGTGCACATCCATTAAATTTTGCCACAACTTGGCATAACTATAAGTGACATTTGGCGCGAGCCTTCTGCTGCTTAATGTATCTGACTTATAAGTTTACATCATCTTGTCGACTTGATGGTGTTTTGCCCGTTTTATTTGATATATGGTGAAAAATTTTATGAGTCATGTCACAGTGTATGTGACTTTTTGCTTCTGACTTACGCACATGGATTGGAACGTGAGCTAGTTCAGTAGGATGAGTTAGAGATCGCGATCTTATTTTCTGAACATGGTTTCACGTGTCAGTGATGACATGTGTGACCTTATTCTGAAAGGTTCTCTAGTGTCTGTCTCTGTACAAAAATATATATATTTTGGCATTTTGATTTTTTATGTATATCTAGTCCATAAAAATTTTGTATGTCCGCAATTTTGTTTTCTCAGATATTTTGTTTCCTTTTTAGTTGGTCCGTTGAGTGACATTACAGGGTTTTGGCTCACTCCCTTATTGTTTTCTTTTCAGGTGATCAGTAGGTGAGATTGGATTACATGGCTAGTTGTGTGACTGGTAGCTAACAATTTTTATCTCAGAGTCAGTATTAGTGATTTTTAGATGTAATAATTAAGGGTGTGTTTGATAACGCAATTAAGCACTTAAAACATAAAGTTTTTAATGGTTTTCAATTAAGTGCGTTTGATAACGCTAAACCTCGTATCACTTAAAAAATTAATTCTTACCAAAAATAGACTAAAATTTTAAGTCAGGGTGGACTTACTTAATGCTGATCACTTAATTCTACATGAGATGATTAAAATTTATTTAACATATTTTTACATAAAAAAAATACTTACCACCACAATGTCGCCTCAATTAATTTGCTGACAACACCGCATCCACTACAAATCAACCACCACAACAACCCTTATTTCCTTTTGCTACCACCACCATGATTACAACGACCTAGCCACTATCACCACCACCATCGACACCACCACAACGACACTGCCACCTCCATCATATCGCCGCTGTTGTTATCACGTCAATTTTCGTCAAAATTATCTAAAGATCCATCACAATACAACCACTGCCATGACCACTATGTCGCAGCCTATCGCTATCATCACAATTACCAACACCACGTTTTCAAGCACCATTATCGCCACCATTGACACCATTTTTCCGCCGCTGCCACCACCACTACTACTCCATCGTCAATGTCACCACCACCACCAACATGATTTTACCCCCCCCCCCCAAAGTTATAAAGTACATAAACAAATACATAATTTTGGTAAAATGGATAAATTTGTAAATAAAAAATTTTCAGACATCTATTTTTGATTTACCAAACATGTTAACTTGTTTTTCAGTAAAAATTCATTCGCTTAAAGTTTTTAGTTTTATGAATTCAGTGCTTAACTTTTTCAGTACTTAAATTTCAGTTTTATCAAACAACCCCTAAGACAAATTGAATTTGTTTAGATTTTATTTTGGAACTCCGTGTCGAAGTAGTTTGGATTATATAAATGATTTATGTTGATACGTCATTTTTTGATGTATCTTTGAGATTGATTAGTAGATGTTTTGAATGACCACTTGGGAGACTTTTTGATATTTTGAGGTTTTTTTTACTTTGTTTATTTGAAATTAATGCTTCGAAAATTCGGGGCATTACACCAACTATGTTTGACAATTATTGGGTCTGGCAAGGCAGCCTTGGGTGGTGGTAGAGGCAATAGAGGTGTATTTTTTGAACATATTAGGGGTAAATTTGTCAGATGTGTGTGTGTGTGTGTGTGAGAGAGAGAGAGAGAGAGCTTGTGTTTGTTTGTGTGTGTGTGTCAAGATGAAGGATGGTGATTGACATTTGAGTCGATGGGGCGACCGTATAGAGGTGGTGGTGGTGGTCAATGATTTTAGTGGGGGTAAATATGTGAGTTTGTGTGTGCAGAGTTGTGTGTGTGTGTTCGTGCGTGCGTACGCTCAAATTTGGCTGGATTTTTACAAGAAAAGTTTTGGGCAGGTTTGGCTAATTAGTAAAGTACGATGGTGGGATTGTCAATTCTGGATGTGTCGTGGTGGTTGGTGATGTTGCAGTGCTGGCGTGGTGGTGGTCGGTGGTTGGAGTTGAATGGGGTGGATCTAGAGAGTAATCGTGGTGTTGATATGAGTATGAGAAATAAAGAAGAGAAAAAAAACCCCGGAAGGCTTCTTTTCCTAAAAGAATTTAATGCTGTCACCATTTCATATGGTCAGTGGACACAATTGTTATTATGGCAAAAAAAAAAAAAACGCAGTTCTCTGTTGTAATTTAGCCTTACACTCAAGGAGTGTACATATACTATCTTTTGCCTAAATCTATAATCCCTAGACGTATGGAAAGCAGTCTTGTCTAATCATTTTCAGAAAGATCGAGACATTCTCTCCATAGTATGTTTTAGTCACAATTACTTTTTTTCTTTCTAGATATATATATTGTCAAACATAAGGTTAGAAGTGCTCTTCGTAAGAAAAACTTGTCTCTTTTTGTTGCAACTCCAATTGGATCCATTCTTGCCCGTTCTTCATTTTTTAAATATGTATATTAGTAGAGGAAGGAGCAGACAAGGAAGCAGATTACCATCGGAATGCATGTCGCCATGCTTGCGATTCGATGTACTTGAGTTTATTCTCTTGATCAAACACTCGATTAGGTTTTACCATAGCAGCATATGAGGGTTTGATGTTTGTATTTACTGTTTGATTCACTGAATTTCCTTGAGTTGGATCCTTAATTTGTGCAGTTAAGGCAGGAAATTCATTTACAATTTTGGCGCCAAGATTATCATGAATATTACCTTCTGTCGCGATGGTTCCAATCTCCTTAGATCCAAATCGTTGGGATTCTTGCATTAATTCTGTCCTGTTTTGTTCCTTCATTATTTCTTCAGTTCGGATTCCCTTAGATTGAGAATATTCAGTCGCTTGCATTAACTCTGTCTTGGTTTGTTCCGCCATTATTTCTTCAGATTTGCTTTGCTGGATTGCATTTATTTTGTTTTTCAATATCTTGTTTTCATCTTGCACTTCCTTCAATTGTTTTTACAAATCCTTAATTAACTCTCAAACTGCCTTTTCCTCATCCGAATCTGAACTTGAAGCTTGAAATTTGCTGGGATGAAAGTCTCGCATATCACTGAATTCCTCTGATCCTAGAGTAACGGTGATGTTCTTTGGAGAAGACGACTTCTCTGTCGAGATTTTCGTAAAATGAGTATTTGTCCATTGTTTCCCCATGAAATCTTTTGCATATGGGTCTTTAGGTGGACCTCGTATGCGATTAGATTTACGGATGGTTGCCATGGATCTAAGAGCCCTAGATTCTAGAGATAAGGTAGAGACTCCACCTTAGATCATTTAAAGGAAACCCTCTTTGAACCATTAACCAAGGTCCATTTGCATATTGCAAAAAGCATTATATGGGCTAGAGTAGGCACCGCGAGCATAATGTAGATAAATTGCGGATTTCTTGGTGTTCAACGGTGTTAAGGTGGCACCGACTGATTCTAATTTTTAACGAAATATGAGAATGGTAGAATCACTATGGCGCTAAACTACATGGATGATTCCAACACCACGGTGGATAATAAATGAAGTGAAGCTTATCTTGGTGTGCCCTTGATCTAAACAAAGTTTCACATGAATTGTGATTGTTTAATACTGATAGAGAAGCTTATAAAGAAGATTAATAGGTGGACCATCAAATATCTCTCATATGCAGAGAGAATCCAAATAGCCGCATCCGTGCTACTCGGTATGCAGGTTTACTGGTGTTACGTAATTATCCTTCCCAAGAAGATCATTAACCGAATTGAGGCCAAAATCAAGGCCTTTATTTGGCATGGCAAGGGATGTCAAATGCTCTGAAGCTAAAGTGTCTTGGAAGGATGTTTGTCTACCTAAACATGAGGGTGGCCTAGGATTTAAAAGGCTTGCTGAGTAGAATAAGGCAGCAATTTGCAAGCACATATGAAACTTAGCTCATAAGAAGGATTCTTTATGGGTGAAGTGGTGCCACACTTCTGGTGCATCAGCATGTATGGCACATCATTGATAGTGGACTTGATACTTGGCTTTGGAAGATAATTGGATGTCTGATGGTAATATCCTAGCAAAATATGGGAATTGTAATGCTTATGATTCAGGTATGAGCGATGATGGCAGAGTTGCTACCACTATTGATTCTAGCCAATGGAATTTACCTCCAACTAGATCACATGCCTTCAGAGAGTGGCACGCTGATATGTTATCTATGGCAAGCCCACAAATTGAAAGAGAGGATAGAATGATATGGAAGCTGAACAAGGATGGTAAATTCTATGTGAAATCTGCCTGGAATGTAATGAGTACTATGAAGGCCATTGTGCCTTGGTGGAAATTGGTATGGTTTCATAGCAATATCCTAAATGTGTTGTTATCTTGTGGATACTTTGTCGTGGAGGTCTTAGACCAATAGTAAGCTCAAGGCATCGAACTATGCCGCTGATGACACCTACACATTATGTCTGTCTCACATGTCTTAGACCAATAGTACACTCCAGTGCTATGGAGGAAGGTTTTTGGTTCCCTGCTAATCTCTGTCCAATGCACTTCTTGGAGGCAATGTTTGAATTACGTCATTGTAATAAGACTTTTCATGCCAAACTTAAGAAGCTATGCACTGCAGTCACTGTTTACATGATTTGGATTGAACCAAATACCAGAATTTTTGAACAGAAAAAATGGCGTGTGAGAACCAGGAATAAGGTGCCCGATAACAGCAAAAATCGCAGCCTTTGCACAGCCTTGGGATTTCATGAAGGAATAATGGCTTAAGATTGGGAGGCAAAGATGTTCATCCCTATTTTGTACATTATTATCTCCAAGAGAGGTTTAGGCTCTGTTTGACAACACTTTTTTTTGTTTTCATTTTCCAAAAAAAAAAATAATTAAAGAGCAGCTTAATTTTTTTTTACAAAAACAAGTGGGTGTTTGATAACTCAGTTTTTATTTTGAGTTTTTTTTGTGGTGGTTTGCGGTGGCGGTGGCTGATGGTGGCTAGTGGCTGCCGGAAGTTGCCGCTGACGGTGGTGGCCGGAGTTGGCTGTCGACAACCGCCGGTGGTGGTGGCCGGAGGTGGCTGCCGGCGGTGGGAGGGTAGTGGTCTAAAAAAAAAAACTCATTTTTGGAGTTTTTTTTTCTTCTTCAGTTTTTAAACTGGTTTTTTAAACTGAAGAAGAAAAAAAATGGTTTCCAAACGTAACTTTTTTTTCCAATTTCCAAAACTAAAAAAAAAAAACTGTGTCAAACAGGGCCTTAGCCTTAACATTTTGTTTTGTTGGTTGAGGCTTTACTGAAAGGATGATTTTACTTTAATAATACTTTGGACGTTCAACCAAAAAAAAAGAAAAAAAAGAAAAGGGTGTCACAGGGTGGGGATGGGGGGTAGAAGGGGGGTCACCTGACACACAGTGTATTCCTCTGAAGCCCCCGCCCACATCACCGTTCAATATTTCTTGGCCCACTATTCCTCGTGCATTTCCGTGCTACATTTTCCTTCGTCATATTGACAAATTAAATGAGATTTCTTCCTCAGCCCCGAAAATATATCCTCTCTCTACTGTAGAGCATCTCCTTCACGGAACCTGTTTTGACGCCCCTTCCCCCTTCAACTCCCATGGCTGTGAGGTGGGAAGGGGAGGACCTCTCACTGCAAATCCTCTTCCTCCATCTCCTTTTGCTCCCGTCCTCCACATATTTTGTTCCTACTATCTGGGCACCCCATCTTTGCCTCCATCCGCCGCCACCCTCCGATCTACACCACCACCCTCAGATCGACAGCCCTTCAACCACAAATTTACTCCCTCCCATTCACTATCCTCATATCTGAAAAGTTTTTTCAGATTCGTCGCCGATCCGGTTGGTTTCGGTTGAGAACGCCGATGCGGGTCCGACATGGCGGGATTTTGGTTCGAAGTAGACGGTTCTAGCTGAGCGGGATGATGTTCTATCCCTTCGAGCTGCGGATCTTTCAAATCTGGCCTTGGGATTCCTCTCCATCTCTGTTGGATCCCTTGAAAACCGCGACAGTAATATAAACTGCCATCTTATGCGGCCCCTGGAACTGATGCCCCGTTGCATCTTCTCCACCCTTTTACCATTTGATATGGATTTTCAGAATCCAACAATGGTAATACTTATGTTTACGCTTTCCTCCAAAGCTATGTTGTTCATGCATGTGCTTTCTTTGCTGTACTTTGTTGTACCTTTCAGGGCCAAACGTTAGTTTGTGCTCTTTTAGTTTGTAAATTATCGTCTTCGTAATATAATTTATGTTCGACAAAAAATTTTTTTTTTGAGATTTCTTCCTATGTGATCGATCGGAATCGAGAGAGTACTAGGCATCGATCTTGACCCACTGACCATATTTATTAATTACATAGCAGCTTCATGTTTAACTAGCTACCATGGATATCCTAAGCTACGGAACACATAATAATAAGGAAAGAAAGAAACAACCCTGCCGCTTAATGTTTGCGTCGCTCAAGTATTTGCTTAAACCAGTAGGCAGACATCTTGGGGTACCTCTTCAGGGTTTTGAAATCGACATAGACGATGCCAAACCTTGAAGTGTAGCCCAATCTCCATTCAAAGTTGTCGAGCAATGACCACGCAAAGTAGCCTATCACGTTTGTTCCCTCGTCGATTGTCTTCTTAAGTTCACTCATATATCCCTTGAAGTAGTTGATCCTCCTCGTGTCATGTAGACCCTTTGGAAGTGTTATATTACCTGGATCATCCATGCCTGAAAAAGTGCACCATTTAGAACCCATTTATATATGTTCTCTACCAAATCAGCAGGAAACTCGAATACCAGGTCACAGTCTTTAAAGGATTAAGAAGTTAGACACAAACCATTTTCAGCCAAAATCACGGTAGGGTTCCCATAGTGTTCTTTGATATAGGTCACAGCTTTGTACAGACCCCATGGTACGTTGTAGAGCCAATAAGAATGTTCCTGCAGGTATACAAGTAGGCAACTAATAACTAAAACCCCTTGCACAACAAAAAGAGGGAAATAGCATCTGATATTCAGTGCAGAGTTTCACATACCCTTGGACCAATTGGCTTTCCATTACGTTCATCTGCAATATTCAGCCACCAAAGCAAAAAGACGAGCAGTGTAAATGTGAATCACATATATTTACTGGTTATTTCAACATCAAGGATATCTGTCTGAGGGAATGCAAGGAGGGAAAGCATCTTACAAGCAAATCCAGCATTCCAATCCTGCTGGTAGCCGACGCCCTTTGGTTTGCCTGGATGTGGCTCATACATGTAGTAAGCAGTGTACTGGTTTATACCTACGTAATCAAAGGATCCCTTCACCATCTCAACCTCTTCTTTCGTGAACTTTGGCAGCCTCTTTCCAACAATGTTTTGCATTGTTTTTGGATATTCACCATATACAAGGGGATGCATAAACCTATAGAGAACATCAACACCGTTGTTTTAAACTGCAAGTAATCAGAATTTTTAAGAGTAATTTGCTAAAACAGAGAAGATAACCAATTTGTAGAGCATGTATATATTTCAGTTCAGAATAGTCATGTCATCCAGTACATAAGAAAGAGACCATAATCTTGCTACTTTCTTCATAGCACCGTGCTTATCATGGAAGAATGCTACGGAGTATATACTTGTGGAATTGGTAGTGTCATCAGTGGCAATCATAGTCATACTAAAGGACTTACGCGTCCATGTACTTATGTATTAAACAATCAGATTGCCAAACACAATGTTTGTATGGGTTCTTACCATCCAACATGAAAATCTCTTGCCCTTTGAGCTGCGTAATTATCGGCTTTTGATCTAGTAAGAGGTTCGTACCAAACGAAATCCAAGAGAATGCCAATCCTTCCTTTCTGTTTTTCCTGGATTTACATGTAAATACGATTTGACTCCTTTTGTCCCCTCATTACGTGAAATCGATTTCAAGGCAAGAAAAGAAAGCAGACCATACCTGGTACTTCTCTTTATATCTTTGGACTGCGGCTGCATGACATAAGATGAGATTATGGGCTGCGATGTAAGGCTCGGTTGATGAATCTCCAGCGGTGCAATTTCCAAATGCTTTCGAGCACCTTCCAGGTGCAAAATAGCCATCATCATAACCAAGAGCAGCTATGACTCTAGGTTCATTAAACGTCATCCAGTTCTTCACTCTGTCGCCAAATGTCTTGAAACAGAACTCAGCATAATCAGCAAAATCTTTCCTGTAAAATTTCAAAGAAATATTTTGACCTTTGCTGTGAAGTCAATACAACATTCATCAATGACAGAACATAAATACTCAATCATTCTCAATAATCTTGGAACCAAAGCCACTGCTTTTGGGTTAGTGGCAGTTCATGCATTTCACAAGGGTACAACATCTGATGCATAATGCACATCACTTTATTGATTAACTGTGGGATTACTGGGTTGTGGCCGACACAGATACTATGTACTCGGTTACTTACACTACTTCATGGCCTAGCCATCCGTTGTACTTCTCCTGAAGTCCTTGAGGAAGATCATAGTGATTAAGATTTGCGTACGGAGTAATGCCTGCAAAACAAAAAAGCAAGTAATTGATGTTCAAAATGGTGCTTATGTTGCACCTTCAATTAGTACTTGCTAATACACAATGCTGCATCAGCAGATATATGTAGTTTAAGTTACAGACATTACCTCTTTTCAGCATGTAGTTGATCAATCTATTGTAGTAAGCAACTCCCTTCCAATTTACTTTTCCACTTCCCTCTGCAATATTGATTCAAAAAGATTTTACAAAACCGGTCAAAATATTGAACTACAAGGTAGGCCATGGATACATTTCTAATGCTGCTCGAGAAAAGTTGTCAATATTGGATTACTTGGGAATATCCTGGACCATGAAATTGAGAACCGGTACGCATCAAAGTTCAGCTTGGCCATGAGATCAATATCTTCCTATACCCACGAAAATTAATAAATTAGCTTCATAAGTTCCTTCTTCTAAGAGAATGACATGCTGCAGTTAAAAAAAATTTCACACATGCATGTTCAAGATATATAAGGCCATTGAAAGTGTCCAAAATTATGAAACACATGGCAACAGTAAAACGAAGAAAATAATTAAAAAGCGTTCCTAGCTCATAATTTGAATCTAGATAATTTGTAGTATTTCCTAAAAATGCTTAAAATTGCCTTGAGCTTAATTGGTATCTTCTCATTGCTTTTTCAAGAAACACAAGGCAGGTAAACTGCTCCTTGAAAACAGTAAGAGAAAAGTGCTGAGAAGTGTGTCACAAATTAAGTTCAACCTAAGTTGTGACCCCCAAAAAAAAAACAAAAACTTCAATCTGGTTTTTCTTTACACGGTACCTTTCTCGTATAGAAAGTTTAAAACAAAAAAAATCGTATAATAAAAAGTTATTTGTAAAATGTCTTGATCCACACACACTAATCTCTATGAATGCTAGTGGATCCCCCGACACATTGCCAGTCCTATCAAACCAACCAGGTACAAAATGTCACGGTGAGGTCCACTCTTTATTTTAACTTATACACCATTTCCATTTGTCCATCTGGTTAATCTGCAGAGAATCCTTCGTCCTTGTAGTATCTTTTTTAAACTTCAAAGTATTTATTTATTGTTAGCGTTAATCTATCAATAATACTACTAATCCGTAATAATAACATATGAATCAATATCATCGTTGAAAGCCTTTTAAAATCTAATAATAAATAACCGCTTCACTTCACTATATACTAAAACTTCTTCTTTTTACCATTATTCCAATCACTCCATCCAAATGTCCTACCATCAACATTTTTACTCCCTTTCCGCTGCTTCTTCCTGCTCGGTCTCCATTATCAAGGTAAATTTATTTTCTTTTCGATGTACCTTTTATTGTTTGCGGCGATTAAAATTGTGTTGTTTTTCTAATTTGTGCACGCATTGCATATGCCGACTGACACCTAGTCTTGCAGGAAGTAACAAGCAAAACTTACCTTGTAGCGATGATACTGGTCCACGGTAACCTCACCAGATGCATTATTGGGTTCACGCCCTGCATTATTGTTTTCGCCAAGAACATCAACCTCCCACATTACATTATTGCACGAATTATTCACCTTTTTTTTCTTTTTTTGAATCTTGTCGTTGTTGGTGTTGTGAGAAATTAAAATGCATGGAGGACCTCGGAGAGAGTTAGTAGAATCAGAGTGTTACCTGGAGCTTTGATGAAGACGTCCCAGATACTAGGCCCTCGACCGTCCTTGTCGGCCATGCCCTCCACTTGGTAAGCCGACGTCGCCGTTCCGAACACGAACCCCTCCGGGAAACTCCCTCTCCCCAACCCCCCCGACTCCAAGTGCGACGGAGACACTCCATGCTCCTCCTCCGCGGAACCCGCAGCTCCACGGCAATATGCGAGCACAGCCACGCCAAGCAGCAAGACCGCCAACGGCCTTGTCATTTTCACCTTCACGAGGTCTGGCGGAGTGTAAGTGTGTGATGAATGTGTTACTATATGACACCCTGAACCTCACTCTCTTTTTATAGAGAGTGAGAGTGAGAGTGAGAGAGAGAGCTAGCTTGGGTATAATAATATGGATGAATAGATGTCTTCAGTGACAAACTCTCGTGTTATGGTGTGACGTCGCACCGTCAATATTTGCCACTGCTTTGCAGTTTGCAGGCTCTCTCCTCTGACCAAATACCATTTAGGACCGATCGGCTGGACTCAGATAGCTGACGCGAAAGAAAGGCGTAGGCCCAAAAGAGATGAGAAAAAAACAAAAAAAATACTGAAGTTTTAGATGGTCGAGATTGATTCATAATTCTATCCAATCTCGACCGACCATGGGCTATTTTCTATTATCTCCTCTAGTCTTCTTGTATTAGTTTAGCAGTGCAAGGGTTTTATGCAAATATGCATGAGACAGACAGTTTTCATTTCCACAGGAGTGCTTACAATAACTGATAACAATCATCTTGGCTTTGGATTTTGTCTGGGACACCCATGATATATGCATAAAGCAGCCATAAATGCTAATTTAAGGCGATTGGGTGTGTGTGGCCGTGTGGGGGGTGGGAATATATGGGTGGGCTTGGGGGCTTTGAAGGTTGAACATAGACTACAAAGATATACTGTAATTTACTGCTGGTAATTATTGATTTCTGAAAGGGGCGGGCCAAAGGTAAAATCAAAATAACAAACAGTGTGTATTCGCCAAATTACTGCGATAGACAAGTCGCAAGCGTGCAAGTTTTTGAGCCCAAATCCCTTTGGAGTTGCGGGACTTACCTTGCTTGAATTTAGAAACTTCATCACAACTAGTGAAGAAGAAATTAGGAAAGGAAGAAAGAAAATGATAAGGTAAATAAAAGTGACTGAGAAATTATACATATGAAAGGTTTCACTCACTCCAGTGGTGAAACGACATTACGTTATGCAGTGGGCATAAATGACTTATACATGAAGTGACAACAGACATTACAAAAGTGCAAATAAAACTACTTTAGTCTTTATCCTTTTTTTTTAATGTATACCAAAGGGAGGAAGGAGATTACAACATGCCCAAATATGGCAAGTAAAGATTCACAGATGACATCCTCCTCATCTGATAGGACTAGCCAATAGATAAAAACCTACATCAAAAGCGATCAAAAAATAATAAAACATACGAAACCTACAAACAAACAAACTATTTTTGTTTTTTTTTTTTTTTTTTCATTTTTTAACATAAAACTAACCTACTCAACTGAAGTAACATCGATGAAACAAACACCATAAGAGGTCAGAAGTGACAACAACAGGCTCAGACAATCAACCTACAAGAATGTTCACCAGCAAACCTTTCTTTCATGTCTCCCTGTCCTGTATGTAACGCAAAAGACGTCATTGTTGACGAAAGCTATAGAACACTCACTGTACCCTGGGCAATGTGCACTTTCCTGTTGCTATTCGCTATGTTACACGAAAGGTTACAAAAAGACTCTGTAGACCCTTGTTTTTGTTTATGCTTTATCTGCAGAAGTAAATCTGAGTGAGTAACCAGAATAATAAGATGTAAGCAAGAATTTTTCGATAGCCAACCAATGGCTAGCGACAAAGCAGCAGCGGTAAAAGTAAGACTTCTTTCATCAGACGAGACCAAAACATATGTATATGCTCCCAGTACGGCCCACTCCGATGTAAAAGCAGCCATACCACGACCAACTTGACCACCGCTATTAAGACTTTGAGTTCGCTTAATAATTGATATAGCTCAAAATACAGTGGATGACTAATATTGGGAGGGTGTTTAACTAACATCGTACTTAAGCTTGAAAGATATGGGTTCCCTTTAACAACCAATTCTTATAGTTATCTTAATTTGGATCATCTCGGGCGCTTGACAGGAGGGCTCATGATTCAGTGTGTGTGTGTGTTAGAGCGAGAGAGAGAGAGAGGGGCTGAGACTGGTCCATTGTGTTTATGACTTCTAGGCGGATGGCAGTATAAGGATGGTCCATGATTCCTCAGGGGTGATGTAACAGAGTGGTCCACTTAAAACTACAGGAAAAGAAAAAAGACAAGGAAAAGAGATGGTCCAGTTGTGGTGGCTAAAGAAGACTTTGATTGGGGGCCCAAAACCAACATGATTGCTGAAAATGTGATTTGATTCTCTCAAACTTGGCATACGTTTCTTCGTTGGGAGGCACGTGAAGTAGCCTAATACTGCTGAATTTGACAATTCATCAGTTGGTGATGATGATATGATTCGATTATCTCAAGTGGCGAAATATTTGATCATCTTTCTGACCTCCTCTGAGGTTGCGTCCTTTGTACTTATGTCCCAAGACAAGCACGGAATGGCAGCAGCAGCAGCGGCAGGGCTGTTACAGAAAACTCATCCAAATTCCCCATTAGATTAGTGGGTCTTCGCGGATCATTTATTACTATTTGAGACGAGCAAAACTTGAACCTTTAAGAAACCACACCCTGAAAGTGAAGGCCCTGCAAAACCCAGTTAATGCATTGCCAGCATGAATGTCTAGCAAATAATGTTTAATTTCCATCTCACCGAATGTGCAGTAGCCAAATCCAGCTACTCCACAGACGATACGTCAAAGAAAGAAAGCACGAAATGATATAATCCTAGAAAAGATTATCCTCTTGCTGTGTACTCAATTGCATGCTTTGAGCAACAAACGATGAATCTCGATGATGCTGCTCTCAAGTAATATACTGGCTGGCGCGACATGCTGAGCGAGGAAAATGACTTCGGCTTGCTTAATAATCTGCATCAAAACCAGAATGCAATGAATTGCACAACGAAACACAGCCAATGCAAATAAAGATGCCTCCATTTTAATGCTTTAGTTTCTTATTTTCTATTCCTACACAAAAATACACAGTTTTCTTCTTCTTATGGTTTGCTTAAAAGATGAATCTGCTGTATCACCGTCACATCAACATAGGTGTATTAGGGGAGACATGTTACTTTAAAGAAAAACATTATAAACTGAAGTCCATTTTAATTGAACGAGAGGTTTGAAAGTCTTGTGTAATTTGTTACTATGATGAGAAAATAGAGATTGTGAAACCTGATTACCTTAAGAAGTCAAACAAATCATGCATCTGGCGATGGTTCTCTCTTCAATTGAACACAAATGAAGAGAGAGAGCTTAACGAAATGCAAATAAATTTCTAGTATAAACTTGAAGAGGCACTGACAAGTAAAATGAAATACGAAGAGACCACATACGTCAAATGGGACCCTGTTGGAAATGGATATAGTCAAACATGTGCATACCAGCTTGCATCATTGTGATTCACCCGAATCGGTAATTTTCAACTGGCAGGAAAGCAGTCTTCTCTCATCACTCTCATCAAAATCAAGGCTTTCCTCTCCATGATAAAATTGAGTCACACTTCTCTCGTTTCTACATATGTCATCTGATTGCGAAGCATGATGAGGCTGGAAGTATTCTTCTTCTGAAAAAGAAATTTATCTCCCTCTCTGTTGCAACTCTGATCCAATACAAGAATCCAATCTTGCTCGCTCCTTGTCTCTTGGATATGTATAGTAGAGGAAAGAATAGACAAGGCGACAGATTGCCATTGGAATGCCTGTCGCTGTGTAAAGAGCCTTGGCAAGTGAAGCAGCATTCTCTCGATCTGTTATGGTCTCCTGTGAGTCCGACAATCCTACTGGAGTAGGTTTATAACCATAAACGTGCTGAGCCAAAATTCCAACCAACGGGGGAGCAAATGATGATAGTATGCTCTCAAAAGATTGATCCAAAGCGTAAATGCTCGTCCGAGATCTCTAAGGGACAATCTCTGCAAATACATGGTTATAATTTCATCTTCTTCATGACCAAGAAAATTCTTTGGAATTATAAAGCATGAGCATTTTGCATACATGAAATAGAGTCCGTTCATAGCAATGGCTAAATCTAAGGACTTCACTATCCTGTCCTCGCCCATGCAGGAATAGAAGCATTATAGTGTATGAGAGCAAGTGTAAAATCAAACATAACAACTTGAGGTCATGATATGAGTGTTGCCATGTTATGTAAACATAAAATTGAATGTGTATGCATATGCACGGAGAAAAATGAATGTGTGCATAGAATAATATGTAGAAACAAGTGGTCACTAGACTCTCCCATTTGCACGACACATCTCAACTGAAAAGCATTAGTCCCGAGCCCAAAAGTGAAGTTTTACTTGTATTTCTGGGCAAGCCAAAGGAGCATAGGGAGACGTGTCGAGGATATCAGTAGGCAAATAATACATCTTCTATGTAGTAAGCAGTATAGATATGACCCGTGCTTTTAACTACAAATAGTGAACAGTATACATATGAACCATTAATAAATCTTTCATTTGCACTATTATTTTTGGAGAAACAGGAATAAGCATTTGGTTAACAGATGTCAAAATCTCGACCTCCATCATTTTGATATAATTGCAAAGACTGAAGGTAAAACTTATAATCCTTGGCTGGATTATACATCAAAAAAAGTTAGCAATAGTATAAAATGACCAATTTTCCAGCGTTTGCTAATAATCATCACAAGATTTTGTTGTCCTTTACTGTGGATTATGCTTCATGGTTCATTGTAAACCATCACAGGGTTATGTTTTATATGAATAAAGCCCCTTCCAAATTAATAGATTAAAATAAATAAAATAAAATGCTAAAAAATATGATAACAAATACAATATAACTAGTAAAACCACTCCAAGCAAACATGAAAACAGGTTTCATAACATTCTTTCCACAACCAGGTTAAAAAGACTAAATAGTTTGGAGATACATACTTGTTTGTCGCTGGAGCATTCCATGATGTGCTTAATCCCATGATGACTAGAACCAAACCATGAGTGAATGCTGTGGAAGGATTGTCAGGCAATACAAGCAACAATATGGCTGCCAAAGGGATGGTTGAACCAGCACTTATCTGAGAAAGAATAATTCTCCCAGAATTTGGTAACCGCTTGGCAAGGATATCACCCATCCTTCCTCCAAATAGACCACCAAGTGACTGAGCAATAACAAAGATGGTCCAGAGGAATGCTGTTTTTCTGTGGGAAAAGCCAATTAGCTCTAACCACAAGGGTGCAAATGACAATGCTGACCAAGGAAATGAGCCAAAGACACCTTGAGCCACAATTATTTGGAATGATGAAATTTTGATAACTTCTCTTGATTCTTTAATCAGATCCTTTACTTCTGACAAGAATGATTTGTGTGGGATGTGAGCTCTATCTTCATCATCGGAGAAGTGAGGATCGTGGGCAAAGAGGCGAACCAAAATACCAACTACGACGCTTATTAGTCCTACGAGATGGAAGGCAATCCTCCAACCAGGGATTCCAAGAAATGATGTTGAGGCTATTAGTACTGAACAAAGCCCACCAATAATTGATCCAAGGTTTCCGGTGAGTTGTAGCCAACCAAAAGCCAAACCACGGTTGCTTTCATCTGTTGAATCAGCAACAAGGGACTGAAGGGCTGGTGTGGCGATTGCTAGACCTATTCCATTCAATCCTCTTGAAATTGCCACCTAAACGACCAGATGTGATATAAGATTTAAATTGCCACCTAAATCGTCAGTATCAAATATGTTTCAAGGTTGCAAAGCATCTAAGTCAACATATGTAGTCATGGGAAAGTGATAGTTTGCTAGTCCAAGATTGAGTTCCTCCATTAGCAGTGAGAAGAATACTGTGACGTATTAGCTAAACTTCTCTGATTTACAGCAAATGAAAGTAAAGTTTCTTCTACGTATAAAATGGCAAGGCCATGATGTAGTCAGCGTCACCCTCTCCGATCCCATCACCTCCAACTTACAGAGGTCCTTTGACTTTGCATTTGCAAAGATTTGCTGTCCTTGTCCGGAAGTCATTTCTATGTCAAAAAGGCATCCCAGTCCCAGGACTTTATTGGTGGCAACTGTGTGGCACTCTCCTATAAATAAATGTAAACATGTTGGTTAGTAAGTCCTTAGCACCAAGAGCAACATAAGCATTTTCTTTTAGCGACACATATACTTTGATACAAGAATCGACCCGTTACAAGGTTGTTGCAATTTTTCTAAGTTCTTCATCTACTTTCTGCCTCTTGGTACAAGAATCGGCCCGTTACAAGGTTGTTACGTTTGCGAGCAATTTAGCACCAAAATGGTTGGCATCCAACAGTAGAGAACGCATAAATGTCGGCAGAAATAATTTATCCTGCGATCATTTCATCTTTATTCATGGTTCTTGTGATTGTGCCATAAAGTTCAATAACTTTCACTTCAATTGACATCTATTGTAGCATTATACACACGAGATGCGATAGTTGTTATTGATGCTAAGGTTATCGTAATTGAAGTTAAAGTCCCAAAGTTCTCCTTGTTAAAGTTGAGAACTAGTAGACGCTAAACTGTTAGGATGTATTTGGCACGCGATATAAAGGATCGGCTATGATAACTTTTATGCACCGGATTCTATATTTGGCGTATGACAATGTTAAATGAGAGGGTGGGGGTTTGTTGTGGGGGGTGGAGGGGAGGGGTTTGGAAGTGTTTACAGAATAATCCTCTTGGACTGGGATAAAAAATAAAAAAAATTAGCGGTTCCACCATGGCCACCACTAGCAACCTTTCTGTCTTCAAGGACATCCACCTCCGCCACTACAACGGTTGCCTCCTTGTCTTCCATCACAATGTCATCAACCTCTGTCACCACAAGGCCGCTCTGCCTCCGCAATCATCTCCATCCTCCCATTCCCTCAACCAATCTTCTCCATCCGCACTCCCGCCACAACAACCGGTCGCTAATTACTGGTTCTTCAGATATGCTTCAAATCTTTAGTTTGTTTTGTGATGTTGCTTTCCCCCCTCCCCCTCTTCCTTTTCTAGTTTGTGATTTTTAAGAAATTTATAACTTATCTGGCTTTACTTCATTATATTCAGTTCTATCCAACTACGCAGTCCTCTGCGTCAAATGCAGCTTTATATAGTATAAAAGAGAAGGAATCGTGCTGTAGTAGTACTTTTTAGCGACAAAGAGAAGGAATGATTTTATAGAGGTATATTTTAGCGACAAAAAACAGAAAGGCATCAACCTGCTGCAACCAATCCCTTTCTTATCGGTCAGTGGCTGAATTCCCTTCCCCTTGCCCTTTGTTATAGTTGGCATAGCCGACAGACGCAGTAGCAGCCAGTGTTTGTTTGAGGTTCCCATGGCTATGGCTCCCAGTAATCCTCCTCCGGCCTCCTTACCCACCTCCAAGGATGTCGATCGGGTAAGCCGAGACGCGATCCGCAAGGCAGTAAACGCCCTCCTCAAATGGAAGAAACTCCAATCCAAAAACCCACCAGAAGAAGAAGAAGAAGAACCACCACAACAAGAAGACCAAGACGATTTCATCTACCTCCTCGTAACCCTAAAGAGAGTCCCACCAAAAGATGACACAAAAACCCCTCACAAAATCCCCCTCCCACACCCTCTCCAGGACCCCGCTCTCTCCGATTTCTGCCTCATCATCGCCGACCGCCCCAACTCTGCACACTCCAAGCTCACCGTCGATTCCGCCACCCGAAAGCTCAAATCCCAACAAATCCCCATCTCCAAGGTCCTCAAGCTCTCCACCCTCAAGTCCGATTACAACACCTTCCAGTCCAAACGTACCCTGTACGATTCCTACGACACCTTCTTCGCCGACAGACGCGTGGTCCCGCTGCTGCCCAAGGTATTGGGGAAGCAGTTTTACAAGAAGAAGAAGAAGCTTCCGGTGCCGGTGGATTTGTCAAAAAGTAACTGGAAGGAGCAGATTGAGACGGCGTGTAGTTCGGCGCTTTTGTGTTTGGGGACCGGGACGTGTAGCGTGGTCAGGGTTGGGAAGGTCGGGATGGGGAGCGGAGAGGTTGTGGAGAATGTAGTGGCGGCAATTGATGGGGTTGTGCAGGTTGTTCCGAAGGGGTGTAGCGGCGTGAGATCGTTTCACTTGAAGTTTTCAGAGTCATTGGCGTTGCCTGTATATCAGAAGTTGCCCCATTCGAATTTGAGCATTGAGGGAATAGTGAAAGCTGCTTCTTGAATTTACGAGCGGGTTTAGTGATGTCGTGGTCTCAGAGAGGGGTTGCAGTCTGCAGAGTAATTTTACTGCGACTCATATCTTCAGTTTTGGTAGTTTTGTTTAGATCCTTTTATTTCTTGAAATATATGTCATCAAGCGCTTGCTAATGCATTTCTAGGTATCTTCATGCTTATTAGTCCTGAATCTGTGCTCAAAACTCACTGTAGTTCTTGTTTGAAGATTTGGGGTTTAAGTACTGTTTTCTGCTCTGGCATTCAGTATTAGAATTTTGGAGCTATATGTCATGTTGACGACAAGTGATTATTTATGCTTCCAAAAACATTAATCAATGCTTGTATCTTTGTGCAAGCTTAGATTTTGTTAGTAGATACGTGCTGCTGCTACGGTGTTTGGAGTTTAGAACACGATACAACATATAACGTGGATGTAGAAATCATGAAAATGCATTTATTTAGTCATTTTTGTAGAATTATTGTTAGATTGCACAGAAGAAGAGTAAGCTATAGAAGGATTTGCATTCATGGTCTTTGAGAGTTGGGCAAGAGTCTTGTAGATAGAAAGCGTTGGAAGATGTCCGATGGAAACCTTCTTAGTTTTTTGGGATAGTTTTGCAGATTGTATGGCATGTTGAGTCTTTTGTTCAGGTTAGGCTCCCTAATGGGAGAGTGAAATAAGAAAAACCAGCGAATGGAATGATTCACTTTGAACTTGCTCCTTATGACCAGCTGAATGAGGAGCTCCAAGTCTGTGAGTCGCATTATGTTGTCATTTCACAAACAGTTGGACTTGTAGTATTATATATGAACCCTGTAGCAGATTTTAGCTCGGTCATGTTCTTCTGGACTTTAATGCAGATCCTTAATCCTTCTATACTAATTAATTGATCAAGGACTACTAACAACGATAACTTGGGGTTTACTTGGTGAAACTGTGATATTTATTATTGTACTGCCAGGTGACAATGATTCTGGGACTTGATTTTAGCTGTTTTTGGTATCTCTTTTGTTACTCTCGGGGAAGCAGTCATATAGGAGAGAGAAGAAAATTGCTGTGCGGGATTATTTGGCATGTGACAACCTGAATGAGCTGAATGAGAGGGTTTGTGCTCGTCGCAATATATTGTGTTTAGGCTCCACGACTTGTAGTGTGGTTGCATTTGGGAAGGGTGGTATAGGTAGTGGAGAGAATGTGGTCAGAGCAGTTGATGCTTGTTGAGGTTGTTCCAAAAGGGTATGTTAGAGCGAGGTCGTTTCAGTTAAGAGTTTTCGGAGTTGCTTGA
Source organism: Escallonia rubra (assembly GCA_033065855.1). Lineage (NCBI taxonomy): Eukaryota > Viridiplantae > Streptophyta > Magnoliopsida > Escalloniales > Escalloniaceae > Escallonia > Escallonia rubra. The sequence continues at coordinate 77,357 of JAVXUO010000055.1, forward strand.
TTGCCCATCTACTAAGTTGCCTAAATTCAAGTTGAATATTGAGGGGTTGCTTCTTAATTACTAGCTGATTTTCAGTATTTTCATCGTCTGAGGGTGCAGTTGCGACTTGCGGGTTTATTTCCCTGCTACTCGATTAACTCTGTAAGGCTAACTCTATAAGCCAAAACCTTATTAAATTTTAGTAGTTTTGTTTTGGTCTTTTATTTCCCTATATGTTATCAAGTGTTAAAAGTACTTTTAATGCTTATAAGACTTCGCATTCAGGTGTTCGTGCTCAAGGCTCACTATTTTCATGCTATCCAAATTTGGGTTTTGAGTTCTGTATTCTTCGCTGAGGTTCAGTATCATTTGTCAAAACAAATTAACATGTTTGTCTTGTTTACAGGACATGATGAGTAATGTATGCACCGGCGTAATGAATGTCTGTGAATGTTACAGTTGTTAGTGCATGTGTACAAGTATGGAGTTAAGAATTCCATTGGTGGGGTACAATGTATAACATGGATATCAAAAGCATAAGCATAACATTCATACAATAAATTTTTCTTTCTTTTTGGATTGCACAGTATAGTTTAAGTTAGTGGGACTTGGATTTGTACTCTTTGAGAGTAAGAATTGTACAGTAGAGTGCAAGTTAGTCGGACTTGGATTTCTACTGTTTGGGAGTTGGCTAAGACTCCTTTAAAAGAAGTGGACAGCGGGAAAGTGGTGGTAAGAAAAACCCCGTCAACAGAGTTAAATTTTTTTTTTTTTTTTTTGGGGGTACATCAGAAAGTTAAAAAGAAATTACAACAGGTCTAGGCCCTAATATGGGCAATACGTGCTACATCAGCAGCTAACAGAGGGATAACCACTTCTGGTGGTTGCAGAGGTACACAAAAAACTCCCTTTGTTGCTCTCCAATTTTTTATAGTAGATCTTTGCATTGGTTGCCCTACCTATATAAATGCATTATTGTAGCTTTCAGGAGTAGTTAGGCATCCTTGATAAGGTTGCTTACAGGATGCATGGTGTTATCATTTTTGTTGATCAGGTCGATCGCAGATTTCGAGTCGGCCTTGATAATGACATTCATGAGACCTTTGTCCTTGACCATTTGCATCCCTTTCATAATCCCAAACAGCTAAGCTTTTAAGGCATTGCATACAGGAAGGTACCCGTAGAAGCATTCCATCCAATCGCCTTGGCTGTTTTTTATTAGTCCACCAAATCCTCCATGCATATTCGCCTTAGCGCACCCATCCGTGTTCATCTTGAGTGTACCTGCAATAGGAAAATCTCGAGTGATTACTTGCATCCTTCTGGAGGATTCCTCGTTTATTTTCCGAATGCATTTCCGAGCTCATTAGCCAAACTGATGCAAATTTTCCAAGACACCTCGACAGGGATTACGAGTCCTTCTACGCTTTCCTTGTTCCCCGTTTTCCAAACTTGCCGGAGTGTGGAAATGAAAACATGTTTCCATTGTAGGTTGTCAAAAGTCTTATTCTCTTTGGCCTTTATGTTTTTGTAAAGCCATTCATCCAAGTTCATGTCATCTTCTTCAAAAAGTTGCTGTCTAGAGAATGTTTTCTCCATAACTACCGAGCTTTAGAACATTTCCTTCTGATATGCTCAGATGGTTCATTAAAATGACCACATCTCGCACATCTAGAATCACTGAGCATGTTTCTAGTCGCCGGAGAATATTGGTACATAACCTATCCTGTAACAAAGAAACAACATAATTTTTTTTTTTTGTGGGATATTTTGATTTTCCAAATCCAGTAAATTTGATTTCGCTTCCATTAAGTTGTTACATCTCGAGAATCAGGTTCTAAGCATTGGAAATAGAGAATTTGCCATTTGGGTTACCTCCCCAACAATAGGCATCTTCTTTAATCTCTTCCTTGGGGAGGTAAATGCTAAGGATTTGATCTTGTTTTTCAGTATCCACCAAGTTAGTGATCTTGGTACTATCCCAGTTTCCCTAGTTATGATGTTGATTTTGCATTTCATTTTCTAAAGCCAGAGGATCATCCCCACACCATCAGATCATGCCAAAAGCCCACTTTGCTGCCACTGTTGACTATCCACTTTAGATGTGAAAACTTTATTTATTTATAATGTCAAGGTTGGAGAGTGGCATTCCAGATTTATTTGAAGATAGAGTCTGACTTGTGTGAACGATGAACCTTGTAACGGCTCCACGGGCGACCTGAAAAAAAGAAAAAAAACTTGTAACAGATTTACAATATTACATATACCGTTTATGTAATGATTGTTGCTTGGACTATTACTCAGAATAATATAATGAATAATATCGTTAAACTCCCTAAGTTTAAGGATAAATTAGATCAATACATTGTTTTAACAAAAATGAACACCCGTATTCAAAATGTGAAAAACGTGTATCAGATTCTCCAATTTTAGGATTTCGTGAACCCTAACCAACTAGTTTGGCTGAGGTGGACATCTCGTACTTTTAAAATACCAATACTACCTTAAATCTTTAATTATGTACAAATATATGTATCTAAATCTAAATACATAAAAAGTACCAACACACACACACACACACACTCTCTCTATTTCTTCAACCCTTTCTCTGTCTTCTTTTGTCGTCGTACCCGCTCTCCCTCTCCCTCTCCCTCTCCCTCTCCCTCTCCCTCTCACCCCCCCCCCCCCAGCACCCCGAAACCGCCCTCAACAACCACCACCAACTACCGCCTACTCCACTTCACGGGAACAACACGTGGTTTTGGTGCCCAAGTGGACGGGACTTCCGAGTTGTAACTTAGGATGTGTGATATCATGTGTGTTTAGTACTTTTGATACGAATGTGAGTTTCGTCTTAGGCCAAAAGTATTACGAACCAAAGCTACATAGCAACAACAGAATTTTGAGCTGGAACATGTTTTAGAGGGCAACATGAATGGATGAACAATTGTATGTTTTGGGGGAGGGGGGGGGGGGAAGGTTGACCGAGTGTTGTTTCGTTGGGGAAGAGGCTGGTGATGGGTATTTGTTTGTTGGTGAGGAATGGTTGAATTGAATAATTTGTTTAGAGATTCCTATCGGTGTTTCTTGGTTTAGTTGTTCAGTTTTAGTGATATTGAAAAGTGTTAAATAAAGGAATAACATGTTTTTTGGTTGCCTTCTTCAACTAGGCATGGCGACAACAAGACGGTTGTGGTTGATGTCGAAGTGGTAGAATTCTCGTCATAGTCAACTTGTGACTCCAACTATTGTCGCCTTCTGTGTTGATCCGAGCAAACACATGCACAAAATTATGCACCAACACACAAATGTAATATGTGTGTGTGTTGAGTCTGATTGCGCAGATTTGTGTATACGTGTGCGTGTGCAAATATGTGTGTGCGCTAGATTGGTAGTGGTGTCAATTGTGGAAGTGTCGTGGTGATTTTCTGTATATGGTGGTTGGTGGTGTTGCAGTTCTATTGTGGCGAATGATGAGAGAAGGACTGAAAATTGCAAAATGAAAGGAAATGAAAAAGTGAGCGCATGCATGTCTTTTAACCCGAATTTTTAACACCATCTGCATTTTATTTGGTCAAGGAACACTCAAGTGCTATCATGATAAAACACAGTCCTTGGCTGTAATTTGCTCTTAAACTAGTTTTGTTGTATTTTCCCTTATAAAAAATCTGAGTTTGTTTTGGCATTTTATTACAAATTGAGCTTGTTAATATCTTCCATTAATTCTTAGTGCTTTTGGTAATGTTTGATGTAGCCAAAACAAAAGTACTATCATTCTCTCTGAGTTAATGTCTTCCATTAATGATTATTGTGTGGGCTACTACTCAGAATAATATAATAAATAATATCGTTAAACTCTCTGAATTTACGGATAAATTAGATCAAAGATGTTGTTTTCACAAAATGGACACCCATATTCAAAAAGGTAAAAAACTTGTATCAGATTCTCCAATGTCAGGATTTCATGATCCCTAACTTACAAGTTTGCTGAGGTGGTTATTTCGTACTTTTAAAATACCAATACTACCTTAAATCTTTAATTTTGTACAAATATATGTATCGAAATCTAAATACATAAAAAGTACCAACACTCTCTTTCTTCAACCCCTTCTCTGTCTTCTTTTGCCGCCACTGCACCCGCTCCCCTCCCCCCCCCCTCTATCTCTCTCTCTCTCACGCACACACACCCCCTCAAACCGCACTCAACAACTACCAATAACCACCGCCTACTCCACTTCAAGGGAATGACACATGGATCTTGGTGTCTGAGTGGACGAGATTTGCGAGTTGTAACTTAGGATGCTTGATATCATGTGTGTTTAGTACTTTGATACGAAGGTGCGGTTCGTCTCGGGCCAAAAGTAGTAAGATCCAAAGTTACGTATCAACCTTTGGTACATCGTGCTTCCATTGTTGTACCGATCGGGGTTAACAGTACAAGGAGTGGTGACAAAATTTTGAGCTGGAACATGTTTTAGAGGGGAACATGAATGGATGAACAGTGGTATGTGGGAGGGGAAGTGTGTTTTTTTTTTTTGGGAGGGGGGGTGTTGGATGGAAGGTTGATCGAGTGTTGTTTCATTGGGGAAAAGGCTGATGATGGGTATTTGTTTGTTGGTGAGGAATGGTTGAATTGAATAATTTGGTTAGAGATTCTTATCGGTGTTTCTTGGTTTAGTTTTTCAATTTTGGTGATATTGAAAAGTATTAAATAAAGAGTGAAATGTTTTTTTGGTTGTCTTTTTCAACTAGGCACGACGGCAATGGCGACAACTGTGGTGGATGTCAAAGTGGTAGAATTCTCGTCACGGTCGACTTGTGAGTCCAACTATCGTCGCCTTCGGCGTTAATATGACCAAACATACGCACATAAATTTGCACCAGCACACAAATGTAATTGTGTAGAGAGAGAAATAGTGTGTGTGTGTGTGTGTTGAGTCTGATTGTGTAGATTTTTTTGTGTGTGCGTGTCCAACTATCGTCGCCTTCGGCGCTAATCTGAGCAAACACACGCACATAAATTTGCACCAGCACACAAATGTACTGTGTGTAGAGAGAGAGATAGTGTGTGTGTGTGTGTGTGTGTTGAGTCTGATTGTGTAGATTTTTTGTATGTGTGCTTGTGCAAGTGTGTGCACTAGATTGGTCGTGGTCTCAATTATGGCAGTGTCGTGGTGGTTTGTGTGTATGGTTAGTGGTGTTGGGGTTGTATTGTGGCGGATGAGAAAAGGACTGAGAATTGCAAAATGAAAGGAAATGGAAGAGTAAGGGCAACCATGTCTTTTCACATGAATTTTTAAAGCCATCTGCATTTTGTTTGGTCATGAAACACAAGTACTATCATGAAAAAATACAGTCCTCGGTTGTAATTTGCTCTTAAACTCAAAGAGTTTTGTTGTATTATCCCTAATAAAAAAATCTGCGTTTGTTTTGGCATTTTCTTACAAATTGAGCTTGTTAATATCTTCCATTAAATCTTAGTGCTTTAGGTTATTGTTTATGAAGCTAAAACAAAAATACTATCATCCTAGTTAGAACATAGGTTTTAACTTCTGTCTCCGTATCGAATTTTAGAACTTCAATTCATGGCGCCTTCCTCATGTTTTAGTCATTGAAAACACATTATTGGTGAATGCTCCAATTTATAAAATGGTACGTATCAATATCGGTGCTATTTTGGTATTAGTAACTTCATGTGTGCCAATAATACAGACCAAAGCTACTATTTCCAACATCAGTTATCAAAGCTTACCCCACTTCCACCCAATCAAACCCATGAAAAAAAAACTAATACAACATGAGTAGAGAATAAAACAAATTCATGGTGTAATGTAATGAGCAGTCACGTGATAAAAATGAGGCCCAAATCAAATAAATAATTCAGTGCTCTAAAAAGAAAGCAAATAATCCTAGAAAAGATTCTACAAATTATGATTAAGGGAGGCAAATTGAAATTTGTCGCAATCATGAAGGAATGTGTGAATTTGGATTTACAATGCAAGCCCCCACTGGAAATGTTGAAGAAGCAGAGGCCATGGCAGCCTTGTTAGCAATTCGGAAAGCTGTGGAACATGTTTTGGATTATGTCATTTTGGAAGGGGATGCTGAAAGTATTATAAAGTTTATCAGAGACCCATCTTTAAGTCCTAGTTGGAGATGCAGAAATGCTATCCAAGATATTCAGGCTCTTTTGAAGAATATTTCATGTTGGGAGGCAGTGTATACACCTCGTGAGGCGAACATTGCAGCCCATAATTTAGCAGCTAATGCTTTTGTTTACAACCTTTTTGGTTTTGTTCCACCTTCATCCAGTTTGTTTGTAAACGTGGACGAAGTTAGGAACATGGTTGTAATTTCTTGATTCTAATATACTTTATCCTTCTTACCAAAAAAAAAAAGGACGAGCCAATGCACCACAAGATCTCGCAAAGCAGAAGACCGCGGATCAACCAACATGTCAGCTTGATAGCCATAACAAAACCTTGACTTACACTACCGCAGACAGGCTTTGGACCATGGTCACCTACGGGCAAAGAGCCAAGAAGACGGGAATTTCTTAACCGTAGACCCCTGCAAACAGATGCCCGCAAGCCACTGCTAAATCAAACCCCAGATCTAGACCTCTGTCAATAATCGCTGGCACCCTGACACCCTCCCGACCCTTTCATATTTGGGACCTACCAAGACCTCTCTCACTACCCCGGATCTACCTTTTGGCACAATCCTATGAAAAAATAATGTCGAAAAGGTTAAATCATTGCAAGGACCATTCTTTTTACCTCCACTTGCACATAATTCCCCCGAGAAACAAGCCACTAGTCGACCACGTCGAAGACTGCAAACTCTCCAAACGGCCTGCTCAACCAATGGAAATGAGCAGGATGGAAGTTGAATGACATCCAAATCCTATTTTCCCCGCAAAAGTACCCTACCACACTGCTATACCACATCCCCAAGATCCCTTTCTTCATTCCATCTACTTGCGACACCCACTTAATATCTACTGGAACTTATCCACCAAGATGCCTCAGCTCCCCCCCCCCCCCCCCGCAGTGCTGCTATTTAAGAAAAAACCGATGATAAAAAAATACGCTGCAGCCCCTTACCCTTTTGAACTTAAGACTATTATTAACCATCGCACTAGCCCTTATCATATCAGCTAGGCGTCTTCGACCATACTTTCAGTCTCATACCATTGTCGTACTGACAGACCAACCACTCAGAAAGGTTTTACTGAGCCCCGAGGCATCAGGAAGATTAGTCAATTGGTCCGTCGAGTTGGGGGAATTTAATATCCAGTATAAATCTCGCACTACAATTAAAGCTCAAGCCCTAGCAGACTTTATTGTCGAGTGTACATTACCTGAAGACCCCCCTCAGTTGGTAATTTCTGAGGTTCCAGATCCTTGGAATCTTTACGTAGATGGTTCTTCAACTATTGGCAGTAACGGAGCCGAAATTATTCTTATAAGTCTAGAAGGTTTTACTATTGAGTACGCACTTCGCTTTGGATTTCAAGCCTCAAATAACGAAGCAGAATATGAGGCTCTTCTCGCGGGGATAAGGCTAGCACATGCCTTAAAGGTGGACTCACTATCAGTTCATAGTTATTCCCAACTAGTGGTCAATCATGTCTTGGGAGATTACAAGGCCAGAGACGAAAGAATGGCTCAATATCTTAACTTAGTTAAAACTTCAGCTGTGAAGTTTTAAAACTTCACCATTCGCCAAATCCCTAGAGATCAAAATACTCATGCAGATACATTATCAAGGCTTGCTTCCGCTGAAGAAACTGATGTCCGGCGTCCGGTGTACCTTGAATTCCTCAAGGATCGCAGTATCAGTTCTCAAGCTGAGATTGAAATCATAGATCAAGAACCATGTTGGATGGACATGATCATCAAATACTTGTCCATGGGCGAATTACCAAGTGAAAGACATGAGGTGAGGAACCTTCATGTCAAAGCTGCTCGGTATGCTTTAGTAAAAGGAACTCTATATAAGAAATCATTCAGCCTTCCTTACCTCAGATGTCTACGCCCGTCAGAATCCTTATACGCACTGCAAGAAGTACATGAAGGGATATGTGGCCAACATCTTGGAGGGAGGACATTGGCACAAAAAATCTTAAGGAAAGGATATTACTGGCCTACGATGCAGAGGGACGCCATCGAATTCATACAAAGATGCGATAAGTGTCAGAAGTTTGCACCAATTTCTCATACACCAGTTGCTTCTTTAACTTCGATTGTTTCTCCAGTTCCCTTTGTTGTATGGGGAATGGATCTGCTGGGACCTTTTCCCGTGGCGTCTGGACAACCACGATTTATGATTGTGGCAATAGACTACTTCACCAAATGGACTGAAGCAGAATCACTGGCGACCATTACTTCAGCCAAGTGTGAAGATTTCTTTTGAAAAAATGTCGTCTGCTGTTTTGGAGTACCAAGAGCTTTGGTCGTTGATAACGGAAAACAGTTTGACAACGACAATTTCTGAACCTTTTGTACAAATCTTTCGATCGATTTAAGATCCACTTATGTAGCTCATCCACAATCCAATGGTCAGACTGAAAACATGAATCGAAGCATCTTACAAGGATTGAAGAAGAAGCTAGATGACGCTAAAGGCGCATGGGTGGACGAACTCCCCAAAGTGTTGTGGGCTTATCGAACAACTCCACATTCGGCCACAGGGGAAACGCCTTTCTTACTCTGTTGTGGAACGGAAGCAATGTTGTCAGTTGAGATAGGAGTTCCAACAATACGGGCCTTGTATTTCAACGAATTAAACAACGGACTTAGACTCCGAGCAAATCTTGATTTAGTATAAGAAGCTCGAACTCAAGCCCATGAACGATTCGTTGTCATAAAACAACAAGTCGTACACTATTACAATCAGAGAGTCCGACCCAAGCAGTTTAACGAAGGAGATTTAGTCCTTCGCAAATTAGAAGTCTCTGATCCAAAGGCAGCGACGAGAAATTTATCTCCAAATTGGGAAGGACCCTATCATGTTATAAAGGTACTCAAACCGGGTGCCTACACACTGGGAACACTCTCAGGAGAATTCATCCCTTGTACCTGGAATGCAGAGAACTTGCGTAGATATTACCAGTAGTGTCTTGGCCCGAGCCAAGACACTTCTTTTTTGGGGGGATAAGGGGCCCAGACCTTATCAAAACCCCCAATCTTTTAGAAATAGTCTTTAGCAGATTTTTTTCGAATAAATGGGTTGTCAAGCAATCCAATGTAAACTTTATCTTTTGCTCGAGCAATAAAGTTATTTTTCTCAGTATTGTTGTAATGCAAACTTAGCCAAGTATTCTGCCTGACCAGAATGATGGCCGAACACTCTGCCCGAACAAAGTGATCAATTTAGCCAAAATATTCTGTCAGAACAGAGTGATGGCCGAACACTCTGCCCGAACAGAGTGATCAACTTAGCCAAAACATTCTATCCAAACAGAGTAATGGCCGAACACTCTGCCCGAACAGAGTGATCAACTTAGCCAAAACATTATGTCCGAACAGAGTGATGGCCGAACTCTCTACCCGAACAGAGTGTATAAGTCTTGGGTTTTATAAAAATACAAGAGAAGGCCAAATGGATTAGTTACAGATCTAAGTCCGTGAAGAAACAAAAGTTAATTGGGGAACCATCACTCAGCCAAAGCTTTTGCTTCTTCAAAGTTTAGGCCGAGCGAGGGTGCTCGACTTCTTTGCCAACTCTTTAAGTGACGACTAAAGGATTTGAGTCAAAGTAAAAATAAATAATATTGTGTGACTGGTAAACACAAACCACGAAAAACACATAGTAAAGCAAAATAGCATGAGATAAAAGATAGAGTTTTACAATAAGCCTTTGAAAGGGCATCAAAATTCTCTGTCCGAACAAAATAAAGAGCCTAGATACAAATCTAAGCCTCGGGGGCATCACCAGAAGGACCTTCCCCTGGAAGATGAGAAGCTGTGACATCCCCTGGCTCTGAAGGCATAGCAATCTCTCCAGATGGAGACACTACCGCAGGCACAACGAAATCATCCAAGGGGATGTCATGAAAGTGCTCAGAAAATATCTCCTTGGCCTTCGCAAAGCCAAGCTCATAAATCTCGAGGCCATCTTCTGTCCGCTTCTTCAGCCATTCATCCCTGGCACTTCCATCCCAGAAATTACGGATACCTTGGTCTCGAGCTTTAGTCACTTCTTCTGCTGCCCTCATTTTGGCTCGCTCCAGCCTTTTCTCCAAAGTAGCAATCTAAGCAAGATGTCAGCCTCTTGCTTGCTCAGCTTTTCCGCACGATGAGTAACTTCGTGTGTCTTCTTAAGGGCTTCCCTCTTCTGTTGAGCCTCCTCCGCTGCCACCTGCCTCGCCATCTCAAAGCGAGAAAGCATTTCAGACCCACTAGCATACATCTGGATTAAAGACTGGAACGATCAGCTAAATGGAAGTTGTAAGAAAAACAATAAACTAGTTGGGACTAAGGTTGTTACCGTATACACAGCCTGGGCGAAGGAGCAGGCAAAGGTTTCGTGTGTCTGATTCTGGAAAACTTCCTTGTCTCGAGGAAGAATTCCGTGAAGAAGATGCTGCTTAGAGACCTGGCTATCTGGCATCCCAAGATCATCACGCCTAAGTGTCCATCTCGGTCGAAAGATGGGATCATATTCGATGGACACTTGCTCAAGGATTCATGGAGAACGTTCTGGAAGAGTGATTCTAGTCCTCTTCGGAGTAGGGGGCAACTCCACACTTGGATGCTTCTCATTTTGCTTCCCCTTGGCCTTCTGGAGGACGCCAAGAAAGCCTCCTTGTGGCAATTTTCCACTTCCGCTAGCCATTTCTGCAATGAAGAAAGAAATCAATACAGGAATAAACACATAAACCAAGTTGAAATCAATGACTTCTATAAAGCACACCTAGAGGAATGGTCTCGGCAGATGACACACTATGAATAGCGAGAGGAGGAGGAGGAATCGAAAGACCAGCTGGAATGGGCTTTGGAGGAATGATCTTTGCCCACTCCAATTGTTCCTCCGAAAGAGGCTCATCAATAGAAAGACCACCTCGAAGTTTAATGTGGCTATAAGAATGTGCTTAGTAAGATTGTTGGGAGTGGGCATGCCAAGATTCTCGAAATCCTTACAAAAAGGATTCCAGATTCTATCAAACTAAAGCTCCCCCTTGTCCAGGCGGCCAACGAAGAAGTATCTAGAATGCCAGCCTTTATTTGACTTTGGGCCTCCCTTTAGAAGTCGTTGCCTACTATGAATGTAATACCATCCAGGGCAGTTGGCGACTCCTTTGACGAAACAGATTTCGAAGAACACTCTCATAAAATCTGTTGCATCTGGTTTGTAGCCTGAAGTCTGAACCAAATATATAAGACTAGCAAGCTTCCTCCAACCATTTGGAACAAGCTGCCCGGGAGCCATGCGATAATGCTCAAAAAAACGAAGAGCAAAAGGGTGAAGAGGAAGCCTATACCCAGACTTCACCTGTTCTTCGTAGATACCCATTTCAAACTTTGTGCCGTAATTAGCTGGTTCTTGCAAACCAAGAAGACGAGCATACCAACCTTCGGAAAAAGGATATTCCCGAATTAAATCCTGCAAATCTTCGGTGGACATCTTGCTTGACTTCTCGTCAACAATAGACCAAGGCTTAGGATTAGCCTTATCCTCGGCTTGATCCTTCACATCTCCTAAGGCATTCTTTCTAGACAAAGAATGCAAAGGCTGAGAAGTGGAAGGTTGTGGAGGTTGAGAAGATGAAGGTGGTAATGGTTGGGAAGTTGAAGGTGGTGGAAGTTGTGGATTTGAAGTTCCAACTTCACTTCCTTATGTTGGAACCCGTTCCAAACTTGAAGATGAACTACTTATATAAATATTCTCTTCGGACGAGGAAACAGACGCTGAAGTTTTGGACATGTTTTCTATTAAACTATGAAACTACGAAAAACTTGAAGCGCTGAACAGAAAGAGGAGAAGAAAAGAGACTTACTTGGAGAGTAGTACGCGTCCAAATGATTCAAGTGAGGAAAAAATAAAGTGAAAGACTCCTATTATATAGAGAAACTCCAAGTAACCGTCATTTGGGGAACCCAACGGTTCGTCTCCCCCCTACGTGTCAGAAGATAAGCAAAGCGAAGTTTGAAAATTTCAAAAAATTCCCGCTCAAAGGCATTAAGGAAGAATGAGACACGTGGAAAGAACCAAGACCTTGGCCGAACAGAATTCATGCCCGAGCAGAATGCCATCCGAGCAGAATTTCGTCCGAACACTCTGCCCGAGCAAAGTGCCAACGGCCGAACAGAATCCCGTCCGAACACTCTGCTCGAGCAGAGTGATCTTGGCTGAACAGATTCGTGCCTGAGCAGAATCGCATCCAAGCATAATTCCGTCCAAACACTCTGCCCGAGCAGAATGACAATGGCCGAGCAAAATTATGTCCGAACAGAATCCCGTCCGAACACTCAGCCCGAGCAGAGTGACAACGACCGAGCAGAATTCTGTCCGAACAGAATCCCGTCCGAACACTCTGCCCGAGTAGAATGACCACGACCGAGCAGAATTCTGCCCGAGCAGAATCCTGTCCGAATACTCTGCCCGAGCAAAGTGATCTTGGCCGAACAGAATTCATGCCCAAGCAGAATGCCATCCGAGCAGAATTCCATCCGAACACTCTGCCCGAGCAGAGTGACCACGGCCGAGCAGAATTCTGCCCGAGCAGAATCCTGTCCGAACACTCTGCCCGAGCAGAGTGATCTTGGCCGAGCAGATTCATGCCCGAGCAGAATCCCATCCGAACAGATTCGTGCCCGAGCAGAATCCTGTCCGAACAGAATTCTGCCCGAGCAGAGCACTCTTTGAATATTTGAAATGTCAAACAAATAGATTCAATTCTATTTTTGGCATATTTCGCTATCACCAGTGGAAAAAGTATGCTTCCACCCGCTTTATCAACGCTGGTAAAAACAGGGGGCATATGATATAGCTAAAAATACCCCTCCAATCTACGGACGACACGTGGCAGTTATGACACATAACCCATACTGGCTCATTACTGATATGGCACTTACCATATCAATCACCGGGCAGAGTCCTAAAGAAACTCTGATTCTATCAGCTAAGATTGATATGAGATCCTATTGAGATTTTGATTAGAGTTGATCAAAGCCCAGTCCTACTAGGACTCCTTTTGCTATCACTATATAAAGGGGCCACGCCCCCTCAAGTAAAGACAAGCTCACACACATACACATTGTGTCTTTATTGCTTCTCATAGTTCTACAATGTTAGCCATCTCTGACTTAAGCATCGGAGCGTTCCCCTGTCGGAACCCCACCCGGCGGTCACTCCGTGTTCTCTTTTGCAGGCCTGATTTCTGGTGTGGTTCCCGATCCAGTTTTTAGCTGCAACACATCTAAATATTGTTTTACCACACACAAAATAATACATAAGTTCATCATAAAATTAAAAAAAGAATGCCTAGTCAAACTTGTAAATATTCTGACGCGTTTTCATGTCGATAAATTTAAGTTTGCAGCCATATTCAAAGTTATAGATGCAATAACAGGTCCACCTTCAAAAAAGGACCCCAAAAAAAAAAAAGATGATGATAATACATGGATTTAGGAACAGAAAATTAAGGTATTTTGTTTATTGATTTTGGTACATGCAAGTTTTTAGGTTAGGTTTTGACATTATTTTTATAAAGATGAGTAGAGAGTTAGTACCATATTTGTATGGTGGGGTAGTTCCACAACTATATTGGTTAAATTCATACTATTTTATCACAAAAAGATGTACAGATGAACTTTTAACCGCTTTAGCAACAAATGTTTAAATTTAGCCAAAATGTTGTAATTAAGCATTACCCTGAAAAATCAAACATGTCTTTAGATTTATAAACCTCTTAACTTTAAAAGGGGAATCTTTAATTAAAAAATGTTTAGCCATTTAACCTTTAATTTTTTTTTATAAGGTGGGGCTAGATCTATACCCCTTTTGCTTAAATATATGCTCTTTTGTCAATATAAAATACATCAATAAACTTTTAACATCTTTAGTGACATAATGTTTCATTTAGTAAAAAATGTTGTAATCTAGTCTCGCTCTTTTAAAAAGTCGAAAGCACCCTTAACTTTTGTAAACTTCTTGAATTTAGAGAAGGCATTTTGAAGGAAATAATGTGTGGCCATTTAACCCCTTGCATCATCTTTATATGGTGGGGCTAGATCCCCGCTCTTTTAAAAAGTCGAAAGCACCCTTAACTTTTGTAAACTTTTTGAATTTAGAGAAGGCATTTTGAAGGAAATAATGTGTGGCCATTTAACCCCTTGCATCATCTTTATATGGTGGGGCTAGATCCCCACTCTTTCGATTAAATTCATATATTTTTTTTGTTACCAAAAGATGCATTGTGAACTTTTGACCTCTTTGTTGACAAAATATTTAAATTCCAAAAAAAATGTTATATTTTAGCCTCACCCTTTGAAAAGTCATAAACACGCCAAATTCTTAAAAACCTTTTAAATGAGAGTATCTTAACAAAAAAAGAAAGTTGCTTAGCCGTTTAACTCGCGTATCAAAACTTGAGACATTTCATGCTGGAAGTTTTTTATTAATCATTCAAGCTCAAATAAATTAGAGTCTTTATTAATTCGATTTTAGCTATTTCTATCACTTGTGAGAGTGTATTATACAAAAATAATAACCATATGAAGAACATATTGTCATGCAAATATATGGTACTCCGGGTTACAATGAAACATACAAAGACAATAACCATATGAATAACATGTTACCATGCGAGTAAGGGTATTCCAATAATTCTATATGAACTTAAGATTATTTATTTTCTATGAATCCAAATTGTAATAGGGAACCAAATGGTTCGATCTGGCGATTCTTAAAAGTTATGATTATATATACATTTTAAAAAATTTTAGATAACTCTAGTCTTGTGATAGCTTTCTTACAACAATATGTCTGCATTCAAAACGTGGAAATAAACTTCAATTTTACGACAACTTCAATATATTAATATGTTCATATTGAAGTTTGTATGCATGCTCAATAATTCAAAGGTTACATAAAACTCTATTATGTTTTCTTTAATCAAGTATGATGGTGAAGATGTAATAGTTATGAGGGAATTTAATTTGAAGGTGAATGAATGTAAGTTTTGGTAGGATTTTTCCAGTAAAGATGTTCAAAGAGTATACAACAGTAATTCAAGGGTGACTTTAAATGATTTTTATAGGCTTTTTTCCTTTCTTCTTTCATAAAAGTCAATTCAACCCTGAATTAACGAAAACATATGTTCCAATAAGGTATTTTAAGGAAATAAGCTTGATATGCTAAGAACTCCACAAGCTGAGAAGACTGCTAGATTATGTCAGTAAATACATTCCAGATAATGCTCCATCTTTGGCAGCAGCCTTAGTAATAAGAATGTACTTTCATGACTCTTTTCTAAGGGTTAGTATCGGTACATCCTTTCGATTTTCGTCTCATATGAATTTTTAGCTTTAGGGATTTCATTCAGCATCCCTGCA
This sequence comes from Escallonia rubra, assembly GCA_033065855.1. Lineage (NCBI taxonomy): Eukaryota > Viridiplantae > Streptophyta > Magnoliopsida > Escalloniales > Escalloniaceae > Escallonia > Escallonia rubra. Next base: position 92,899 of record JAVXUO010000055.1, read on the forward strand.
GGTCCATATTTGACAACACTGGATCACCCCAGTTGAGTTGGGTTCATGGTAGGTGCTAGGTGCTCCGCTCTTTTGTTGTGTACTGCACGACTACTTTGCATATACATCATTTTTACGATGTCATAGTACTTTGTTAGTTCCATGTTGGCATTCTGATTCGTTATTATGCGATTCCATAATCCTAACACACTATAAAATTCGGTGCTAATGGTTGTTTCAACCATGACAGTTAATACATTTGCAGTCTTAACACAATATTTCCATCAATAGCTATATCTTAATTAACTAAGGATCGTCAAGCTTTGGAATCAGAAAGTAGAACTTGCTAGACGTGAAATTTTATGAAATTTTCTCCTGTAGTACACAAGGAATTCGAAAAAAACAGAAAAAGAAAAGCGAGATATTAACAAGACATCACCTCTCTCCTTCTAACTTTCTCCTAAGAGCTTGATGAATATTGGAGCTATCATGATTGTAGAGGCTGGTGGCTCTAGGGTAACGTGAATAGAGGCAGGATGAAGGTAGGGTTTTGAGAGCATGAGTTTAAGTATAATTAAAGTCAAAACAATCCTAAAATTTAATAAAACCAATACGCTCCAATAAGGGTAGTTTAGGAAAGATGCTTCATAATGCATAAGAAGTCAAAAACACCCTTGTATTTTACTAAGCCTCAACTCCAAAAAGGGGGCACTTAATGGGAAAGAAACGTTATAAGTAAAAAACGCTCTTACTCACTTTTAATCTTTTGTGGAAAAATCATTTAAAGAAGGGTATTTTAAGAAAAGAAAAGATTAGTCATTTAAGCCTATATGTACTTTTATATATGTATAGATATAGATATAGATAGCTATAGATATAGATATAGATATAGATTTTTACGAAAACACAGTTTTGATCTAGAAGTATGTTTTTCTAGAACATGCTATGCAATCGCTAGTATAAGTCATTCTTAGTTTCTTCTCTAAGACTCAAATATGCGACTGACAGTCCCATATACAATTTATACTCTTTTAGACTTGCAAAACAAGCCCGGAGTCTACATCTAACATATATCGAGGGTCACATGTAGAGGACATCATAACCTTTGAAATAAATAATTCTAGTATAACAAAGAAAATTTCCAGCAGAAATTACAACATAGAAATACCAACATCTAACACCTTGAAGCATGAAGAAATTAAGTGGCAATTTAAAGACCCCATCATAACTCATGCAGTACAACAGCCAAAAAGTGACCAAGTGATGACTAAAGTTAGTAGCCTGAGCCAATACACACAAGACCCTCTTTGGATATTCTAAGATCACTTTAAAGCTTAGCCCTGTAGGGTCATCAGCATACTGTCATGAAGAGCATATCTCACATAATTGAATCAGGATCGTCTTCATAGTCAAAATCGGGTGCAATCGATTGCCTTGTTCTTCTAACATCCCTTGACCCTGTTCTTCCCCTCTTTGGTTTCCCCCTTGAAAACAGAGTGATGATATCAGTTCACAAACATGCATGTAGTTAACCTCTACGGTTGTGCATACGATACGAGCCCGGATTTACATCAGTGTCGCATGGACATGTATTTGAAAAACAGAACTGAAAGTTGGATGGTTAGATAGAGTACTCACGGTCCGTATGCAGATTGACCTCCAAAATCACGCGTAGCAGCTTGCTCTTCAACCTGAAGTAAGCCACGAGAATTAGACAACATTTGCTTGTATAACTGAGAATGCTCTCAGTGACCCAAATGCACTGAATCTGATTATAAGATGTTTGTCTCATCCAAGTGGTAGTCATCCAAATCTAAACAACTAAGCACACCTACATGCCCGATTCAAATGAACTGATGAACACAAAAAATCATCATTCTATATCCAAACTGGCCCAACTTTAAGCATGGATTGTAGAAGGAACACATAGAAGCCTCAAAATCCTAACTTTGAGCAAAATGCAACAACCGGAGACCAACAATTCAACATAATATCATGCTATTGTACTCCTGAGAGATGTTGAAATTGAAAAAGCATCTTTTTTAGTACTGACCACATTTGGAATATGCGGAGTTATTTCTAACAATGTTCATCAGACATTGTTAGAAACACATATGCCACTAACTATTTAAGGATCAAATCACATAGTTCTGATTGTCATTCAAAAAGGCCCAAGGCGCACTTGCGTTCACGTTCTCTACAACCAAATAATATCATCTACTATACCTTTAGTTCCATTCCTTTGCTTTCTTCCAACTGTGAGACCACAGTAGCAGACTGACAGTCGAAGAGCCTCGTCGCGGCGTCGCCTGAGCGGTTGAGCCTTCCTTTAGTAGCGGTCGCCGGTCGGCCTCAGATCTGGTTAGAGTTCGTCGCGGTCGCCGCCTCGTCGCGGAGTTCCAGATTTGGTCACGGTCGTCACCTCGTCGTGGAGTTCGTCATGGCCGTTGCCGTCGTCAAGCCGTCAACGGTCACAGTCACCGACGGTCACAGTCTTCACGGTCACAGTAAGAAAGAGAGAGAGAGAGAGAGAGAGAAAAGTGACTACTGAGTGCCGACTGGTGTGGGGTTTTGAGGAACGGGATCTCAGGAACAAGATGCAATTCCCGATTTATTTATTTTTTTTCAAAAGTTCAGGCGGTGCTTCACCCCCATAGTTCCACCCATGGTTGACCAGCATTCATTCGCCTCGGCTAGTTTTAATGTCAAAGTTTATATACTCCAATCTATATCTATATCATATCATATAAATATATAATAGACGAAGCGTTGTGCGTCGTGGGGGCGACACATAAGCTTTTTTTGGTGTTCTTTTCCCTTTTTACCCCTTTTAATTTTGCGACACGTCATCGCCTTTTATTTATGCGACACGTCATCATGTTTGTTTTGATATCAAATTCATTCTACTTATTAGAGACACAAATGAATCATGACTCTTTGTTTTGATATTACATTCATTTTTCACTTCTACTTATTAAAGACACACATGCACCATAACTCCTTACTAAAATTTATTATTAAAAAATTCGCAGCTATTATTGAAATAATTTTGCAAAACTTTATTAGAGTAGACAACTAATTATGCATCTTCCAAAACTCTACTTATTCACTATACTTACATATAAGGTCTTAATTTTCACTACTAACACCTCAAAAAACTTTAAAAACCTCTATTTATTAAAGTCACACATACATCATGACTCTTTTACTATAACTTATTATCAAGAAATTGGTAAGGATTAGTGGCAGAATTTCGCCAAAATTTATAAGAATAAAAAGTAAATTCTGCACTTGCTAAAAGTTTATCTATTCAATATAGTAACATAGGAGGTCTTAATTTTCACTACTAATACCCCAAAAGTACTTTAAAAATCTCTACTTATTAAAGTCATACATGCATGATGACTCTTTACTATTATCACATTCTTCTTTCACATCTACTTATTAAAGACACACATGCATCATGACTCTTTACTATAACTTATTACTAAAAAATTCACAGGTATTATTGGCATAATTTAAGTTTACCTTATATGAGTATAAAATCAATTATGCACCTTTTAAAACTCTACCTATTCAATATACTAACATATTAAGTCTTAATTTTCACTACTAATACCTTAAAAGTACGTTAAAAATAAAATAAAATAAAATCTCACAAATAAATACGATAATCATGTATGAAATCAAAGATAAATAATTTACATATTAAGATCCTTAAAAAATAATTTACAAAGTAATATGAGTTACTTTTTAAAAATTTTAAATTTTTTTACATTTTAAAAATATGTTTAGTGTTTATTTTGTTATCTTAAAGTATTTTTGAGGTATTAATACTTAAAATTAACTCCTAATATGTTGATACAGTGATTAGGTAGAAGTTTAGAAGGTGTAAGATTGATTTTCTACTCATATAAGGTAAACTAAAATTATGGCAACAATAGCTACGAATTGTTTAATAATAATTTAAAGTAAAGAATAATGATGCATGTGTAATTTTAACAAATTTGGATAAAACAGAAAAAGGACTGGAAAACAAACATTATGATTTATCAAAAAATTGGCCTCAAATTCTAAATTGGTGATCATATACACCAAATCAATTATGAAATCAAAGATAAATATTCACAAATTAAGATATTTCAAGAATAGTTTAAAAAGCGATATGACTTAAGTTTTAAAAATATTTTATGTTTTTTTTATATTTTTGAGTGTTTATTATGTTACTTTAAAGTGTTTTTGAGGAATTAGTAGTTAAAAACTAAATCCTAATATGTTGATACATTGATCGGGTAGAGTTTTAGAAGGTGAAGAATTGGTTTCCTACTCATATAAGGTAAACTAAAATTATGACCATAATAACTACGAATTTTTTAATAATAAATCAAAAGAAATAATCATGATGCATGTGTAATTTTAATAAACATGAATAAAAAAGGAATGAACTCGAAAACAAACATGATGATGTGTCACAAAATTGTCCTCAAATTTGAATTTGCGAATCATATACACCAAATCATGTATGAAATCAAAGATAATTCACAAATTAAGATCTTTAAAAAAAATTACAAAGTTATATGACTTAATTTCAAATATTTTTAAAATTTTCTGTACTTTGAGTGTTTATTTTGTTATCTTAAAGTGTTTTAGAAATGTTAATAGTTAAAATTAAGTCTTAATATATTGATACATTAATTAGGTAGAGTTTTTGAAGTTGTAGAATTGGTTTTCTACTCATATAGGCTTAACTAAAATTAAGGCAACAATTGCTACGAATTTTTAATAATAAATCAAAGTAAAGAATCATGATGCATGTGTAATTATAAAAAATATGGATTTAAAAAAGGACTCGGAAACAAATATGATGATGTGTTGTAAATTGACTTAAAATTCTAAATTGGGAATCATATACACCAACATATGCAAATACAAAAAGAATTTAACGAATATGATTTACAAATAAAGTTTTTTCTTTTCTATTTATGAAAATAATTTATGTAGTACATATGACTTAATTTTTAAAAATATTTTAAAATACCAACATAGAAATGATTAAGAAATTAATGTTAATTGTGTGATCTCAACTTCTTAATTTTGAATCACATACACCAATAAGAACAAGCTAAAAAAGATTTTTAACATTAATGAATTAGAAGCAAACAAACATAAATGTTCATGGCACTATTTACTTGACATGTCACTCCTTCTAATTATTCAACACAACATCCTATCAGTTTTCATGTCTTTTTCTTTTTTACCCCAACTTACCAACACTTTAATATGATTTATTACTAACAAAATAGTAGGTCTACTTTGCCCAATTTTCGTATATCTTATAAAACTAGAAAATAAATTCTACACCTCCTAAAAGTCAACCTAATCAACATACTCATATATTATGCCTTAATTTTAACTTTAACACTTCAAAAGTACTTTAAAATAACAAAATAAATCTTCAAAGGTAAAATACTAAAGTCATTCCCTACTTATTAACTCTTTACTACGATCTATTATTGAAAAGTTTGTCGATATAATTGTCCCGATATTTATATATCTTATAAAGCTCGAAATTTAATTTTATAACTTTTAAAACTATGTGTTATAGACATATATTTATGTATTAAGTTTTAATTTGGACTATTAACATCTCAAAAGTACTTCAAAAAAATTAATTAAAACTACGACAATCATGTATGAAACTAAAGATTATACTCACAAATTAAAAGATTTTTTATTTTAAAGAATCAATATACAAACCAAAAATGACTTAACTTTTTAAAATACTTCAAAATATCAAAATAAATGTTTAATTAAGAAATAAATTTTACCTAAATAGCTCAAACTTTAAAGTGAAAACCATATACATCTAACAAATGCAAAGAAAATGAATCACACCTTATTTGACTTAATGTTAAAAAAACAATTAAATATAAAAATAAAAATTCACTTTCACAAATTATTTTTTAGTTAGATTACCTCAATCTCTCAAATTGAAATAATATACTCTTTTTAAATGAAAAAAAAAAAAGAAAATGGAATATAATTATCAAGTCATAAGCAGTGTGCATCATCAATAAAATAACTGATAAGATTTGATTAGATTACTCACGGTTTCAAAAAACTATAACCAAATAATAATGTAAAAATGTGAGAGAAAATTATGTATAAAAATAAACTATACTATACTTAATTATAATTTTTTTATACTATACTTAATTAATAAACTAAATTATTAGTATTTCATTATGACTTTTATCACCTAAAGTATTTAACAAGATAAGAACAAAAAATATAAAGGGCAAAAGCTAAGTAAAGATAAAAAAGTTTTGTACTTTTACTTGCACCTTAAAAAAATTCTAAATAAGAAAGAATGTAAAACTATGAGAGATAAAATTATATATTAAGATAAATTTTGAAACTTACTACAAGTATATATGATTTCTACCACTTAACCAACTTTAAATATCAAAAATATTAGTAATCGTTAACATTATTTTAAATTATCTTTAATTATCGTGTGAGTTGTACGGTATTTCACAAAAGTAATAAATGTGGAATGAGTCCGGCATTTATTATTTCAAAATATTCTATGTTTTATGCTTTTTTTGAGTGTCTTTTCATTATAATGATATTTACATGTAAAATGCATGAATGTGACATATTTTTAGTTTGATGGTTCGCTTCAAGCGAATACAAATAAAATTTAATTCAAAACTATCACCCAACCTTAACTGTAGAAAAATATACTGACAGGAAAATGTACGGATATATAAGTCATTAAATAAAACTTATCCGGGCCTTGCCCGGGTTATTGGACTAGTATATATAAAAAGCTGAAACCTTCGCTTAGAATCGCGACACGTAGGATTTTTAGAGCTTTATATTTACGCCACATAAGACTTTTTAGGAACTTTCTCCTTCTGCCACATAAGCTTCAACTTTGCATGTGGTAGTCTCCTAACTTAATTGGTCTCTTTATTTAGAGTCCAACTCTTTTGAATTGGATATATATAATCAAGAATCCTATATGTTTTGGTATTCTTTTCCTTTTCTACTCTATTTAACTCTTTCTTATAATTTATTATTAAAAAATTCGTAGGTCTACTTTAGCCTATATTTATAAACTTTATAAAACTAAGAAACTAATTTTACACCTTCTAAAACTCTACCTAATTAATATACTCATATATGAGGCCTTAATTTTGCTTATTAAAACCTCAAAAGTACTTTGAAATAACAATATAAAATCTCAAAAATATAAAGTGCGAAAATCATACCCTACTTACTAATTCTTTTTGTAATTTTACAAAGTTCCATTCTAATCTATCATACAAATGTAGGCATAATCAATTAATTCGTAAGAATTTTAACTTCATTTACGTGTAAAACTTTTTATATACAAGACTATGTCTTTTTTACAGTACATCAAATATCAACTTAAAAATTAGGTATTGCAACTACAACAATATGTACCATTTCTCTTTAAAATAAAGTTTGAAAAAATATTATTCTAACTTGACATTATTTTAGCACTCCACATTATTAATTGGTTAACTTACTAGAATTTAATTTGATTAGTAGCACTAAAATAGACTTTTAATATGAACAATATTTACAATCCTACTTCCTAAGTTTTTAGAATGGTTTTACTAAACATTTTGTGGGTATATTTGGCCGAAGTTTTGTAAACCTTAACTATAAAATTGGAATATCAATTTTACATATTTTAAATCTCTATCTAATCAATCTATATATTCTTATTAGACCTTGAATTTTGACTAATAACACCTTAAAAGTACTTAAATATAACAAAATCAAATCTGACAAATGTATACATGAGAAACATTAACTATCTTTTCTCGTTACGGAACATAGAATATGCATTATAATATACTCTGCCTATTGTTTCTGCAATATACAATCTAATTATGAGATTTTCAATATAATTATTCCTATCGATACTATCACGAATCTTTGTTCTTTTGTCAGTTATATGAAATCTTTAGTAGCAAGCAAACATAAGAAAATGAAAAATCTTTGAAATAATCACGCCTTAATGTATGCACACTACAATTAGGCAATAAAGACCGAGCAAATCTAACATTTCTGTTAGCGAGAATCTAAGCAAATGTAGAAAACATCTTTGGTTAATAATTAGCAGCCTAGAGTTTTACCAAGTATGATAATATGGTAATCTGTATGAGCAAATAATGGTCAAGGGACGCAAGATGCTTTTCATGGTTTTTGGTGTTGTTAAGGCAACCTGAGGAGAATATGATGTCAAATTTCTTATAGAGTTGGTTGATATTAGTTTGTTTTGTCGCATTCTGTGACAGGACATACAATTAATTCATTAGCAATTAGATATTAAGCTAACTAGCATGGAACTACAAAGAGAACATTTAGGTGGTAAAATATAGGGCACAAGCATCAAGTGTTTAGCTTCAAAAACAAACTAGATGGTAATAACAAAAGTTTTAGTCTAGCATTCAGTCCGCTTATTATCAGTTTTAAAAAGATTCTGTTAGGTTGACAAAAGACACTCACCTGTTATTAGAAATAGACATGGTAATAATTTATTTGTTGAAAGTATATGCCTGCTTCAGTGTGCATATATGCAAGAAATATTGGCAAAAGAAAATGCCTCAGAACCTCTTATATTTTAATTCTCTGCTCTCCATTTATTGCTATAAAACGATCACACTTCACTATTTATATTTTGGTTTACTGTCCGCTTTCATGGATTAATTTTAGTGGATTAATTCGGATGTTGGTTCTCAAAACACACCAATCTAGACTGCTTAAAAGGAAAGAAAATGATAAAGTCCATTGGTTGAAAGAAATGAGAAAGTAGAATAAGGCTTAAGTATAGTATCAAATGATTGCAACATTTGAAAAGTAAACCTATTGACACCTTGATAAAGCATTCTACCTTCGCTCCATAATGTCAATTATGTTCTAGCTAATTTGTTGAAGAACATAATGTAAACTATGCTCCAAACACAATCAATGTTTTTGAATCTCAATATTTTTTTATCTGTTGTACTTGGTTAGTCATCATGTCATTAACTATTGATCTATTGTTATATATTTAATTACAGCGCCTATCATATATTTCATTCTAGAATAATGAAAGAAGACTTAGAATCTCCAAGAGATTTGAAATAGAGTATCATTTTCTCTATTGAGATTGCTAAAAGTAACTTTGGAGAAAATATTTCCTAAGCTTTTTCGTGAGTTTGTGGTCTCATAAACTAATATTTTAAGTTTAAGATGTTACACTTGATTTAGAACCAATTATTTTTTAAATTAAATTACAAGAGGTAATTGAATTTGATTGGGGACTAAGTAGTTCGGATTAGTATAAGTCTTGGATAATAAAAAGAAATGTAAAATAAATGAGATCTAAGACAACTTTTAACTCAATTACAAACCATACAACTTTTAACGCTAGCAAAATATGGAGGTAGACCTGCCATTGGCAGTAAAGGTGCAATTGATCTCGCACATGTGAATGATATTATATTTTTGGTAATGGTGGTGGTTGACTGAAATAGTATTATACAATGGAAGTGGCGGTAGTAGTGATAGTAATGGCGGGAACTGTAAAGATGGTAATAACTATAATGGTTGGTGACAATAATGGAGACTATTTAATGAAAATGGTAGCAGTAAGGTGTTGGTGTATTAGTATAAGATAGTGGGACAAATCTATATCTATATCTATATCTATATATATCTATATATATATATATATATATAAAGCTGAAACCTTCGCTTAGAATCGCGACACGTAGGATTTTTAGAGCTCTATATTTACGCCACATATGACTTTTTAAGAACCTTCTCCTTTTACCACATAAGCTTCAACTTTACATGTGGTAGTCCCCTATCTTAATTGGTTTCTTTATTTAGAGTCCAACTCTTTTGAATTGGATATGTATAATCAAGAATCCTATTTGTTTTTGTATTCTTTTCCTTTTCTACTCTATTTAACTCTTTCTTATAATTTATTATTAAAAAATTCGTAGGTCTACTTTACCATATATTTGTAAACTTTATAAAACTAAGAAACTAATTTTACACCTTCTAAAACTCTACCTAATTAATATACTCATATATTATGCCTTAATTTTGCTTATTAAAACCTCAAAAGTACTTTGAAATAACAATATAAAATCTCAAAAATATAAAGTGCGAAAATCATACCCTACTTACTAATTCTTTTTGTAATTTTACAAAGTTCCATTCTAATCTATCATACAAATGTAGGCATAATCAATTAATTCGTAATTATTTTAACTTCATTTACTTGTAAAACTTTTTATACAAAACTATGTCCTTTTTACAATACATCAGATATCAACTTAAGAATTAGGTATTGCAACTACAACAATATGTACCATTTCTCTTTAAAATAAAGTTTGAAAAAATATTATTCTAATTTGACAACATTTTAGCACTTCGCATTATTAATTGGTTAACTTACTAGAATTTAATTTAATTAGTAGCACTTAATAGACTTTTAATACGAAAAATATTTACAATCCTACTTCTTAAGTTTTTACAATGGTTTTTACTAAACATTTTGTGGGTATATTTGGCCGAAGTTTTGTAAACCTTAACTATAAAACTAGAATATCAATTTTACATATTTTAAATCTCTATCTAACCAATCTATATATTCTTATTAGGCCTTGAATTTTGACTAATAATACCTTAAAAGTACTTAAATATAACAAAATCATACATGATAAACATTAACTATCTTTTCTCTTTACGGAACATATAATACTTAAAAGTATTTTTGATATATCAAGATAAGAGGATAGTTAAAAAATTAGTTTTAATCTATAACCTCAAACTCTTTTATAAGTCACATTCTCTAATAGACGCAAAAAAAAAAAAAAAAAATCATGCCTAATATGACTAAATTTTCAAAAGTACTTTAACATATAAAAATAGCAAGCTACTCTACAAATTAAATTTTAACTATGTAACCTTACATTCTAAAGGTTCATCTCATCAACTAAATAAGTTATTAGGATTTAATTTGATTACTAAAGCTTAAATAAATTTTAAATTCAAAAAAATGTTTCCAATAGTATGTGAAATAAAAAACTAACCCAATATAGCTCATAAGTCTAAAATTATAATCATTTAAGCATATTATCTGATATAAACTCAATCAACCATTTACAGTCTATTTTACAATAAGCATAATCATCATTATATGATTATCTATCTCAATCTTTTGCAAAATTTGTATTAACTACTATGACACTTTGATGATAAATTTAGTTATCTAATAACTGTAAAATGTACATATTAGGCCTTAAATTTCACTTTTAACATCTCAAAAAAAAAAAAAATTAAACAACAACACAAAATATCTCCAAGGTAAATTATGAAAATCATATGTGAAATTTTAATATTAATACTTCACAAGATAAAAGATTTCTTCTTTTTTAATGTTTGACCTCAATATTGCAAAGTGTTACATGGGTAAGAATAGTCTTCACTTTATAATTGTTTAACCTCAATCATATACAAAACTTTTGTAAAACACTCTAAAACTTTTATAATGAATTAAGATAATCATTAGTACTACATTGTACGCATATGTTTAAATTGATTGTCTTAGAAAGTCTTCAAAAATACATCAAAATGAATGGTCAAAAAATCATCAAACATGACTTTGAAGAAAACAATTGCACCCAGATATTGCCAATACATAATGCTATATAATCTCTTTTTATAGGGTATTTATTTGAAAGTAAGTGAAATAGCTCCACGTGCTTTATTTTTTATTACAAAGTTTCACAGCATGTTATATAGTAAGTTATTTAAGTCTACCCAAATTCTTCCTAATAATAGTCATCAACTATATCAGAATCGTCCATAAAATGGGTATGTTGATCAATGATGAGAACTGAAAAATGGAAAATAAGAAAATGCCTACATTTACTTAGATAGAATATTGATAAAAAGTTCATCCAACGGTTAATAAGTGTGTATATATATATATATATGTTTGATTTCTTGAATGTATAAGCTCACTTTTTTTTTTGGTACAAAACTAAAATTAGTTCTAACATTACCTTAAAATGAAGTAAAATTATAATTTGATGTGCAATAATTGATTATTTATTGCATGCTTTACTTTTTGAATGCTTTATTTTGTATGTTTTAATATTAATATTATTAATAGTTTTGAGTATATAAAAAAATTGAACGATTACAAAACTATATGCAAATGTCCCCATTAAATTTTACAAATCTAAATTCAAAGACAATAAAAATTTTATAAGACACAGTTTTTTTTTTTTTTTTGTATATGTGTAAGTATGATAAGCTAGGCATGAGCAAAAGTTTTCCTCCATTTGACATTTCTTTTACTCAAATCACGTAGTAAAATATTATTTCTAACAATACATGTTACGTAATAATTAAAAGAGGATATAAAGAATTAAAAAATTAGAATGGTAGTCAAAACTAAATATATTTTTAATTTTATAGTAGTTTTAGATACATTGATATAATCTATTAGCATAGTGATGTACTAAAATGAGATACATTTTCAGTATTCTGCATAGTTTTTGTCAATATAATTCTAATCGTATTATGTAGTGGCTTATTTGATTCGTGAAATTTATATTCATGAGTAAGCTCGATTATTATGATTTATTATGCATATATGCATCGACGCAACAAAAGTCATTATATGTGTTATTATTTCAATTTTAAAGCATTGTTAACTATATTATAATATATGATTAATGAGAAGCAAATTATATCTCAAACCGACCAAATAGCATCTCTACTCGTTCATTTGCACGGGTCCATTAGCTAGTATTATTAAAGGGACTGCTAGGGGCCTTCTTTATCTTCATCAAGATTCGCGATTGAGAATTATACATAGAGATCTTAAAGCCGCCAATATATTGCTAGATATTGACATGAACCCGAAGATATCAGACTTTGGCATGGCCAGGAGTTTTGGCGGAAATGAGACTGAAGCAAACACACAAAGAGTAGTTGGAACATAGTAAGGATTTCGTCTTAGAAAAATGTGCGTTTTAATTTGCTTCTATGCCTGTAAAGCTTGATTCCACTTTTGGCATGTTATTGCAGTGGCTACATGTCTCCCGAGTATGCCATCGATGGGCTTTTCTCAGTGAAGTCAGATGTCTTCAGCTTCGGTGTTCTGGTGTTGGAGATTGTGAGTAGCAAGAAAAACAGAGGATTTTTCCACGAAGACCACCAGCATAACCTTATTGGACATGTAAGTTCTCTGCCTGGAGAAGCCTCCTTTTTTTTCATTTTCGGAGATAGACTTGTTGGGGTATAGATTCGGTATGGCTTTGTGACTGAAAGAAGGATCGGCTTCGAGGCACGTTGTAAAACGCTCTCCTCAAGTTTATATTTGCCCCCACCAAATAGAACGGTGTGCAGCGGGTTACCGGCAAATACCCTCCAAGATACAACGAAGCGCTTTAGTGAATAGCGTTTGCACACACGATATTCACCCCACAGATATGTGTATGGAATTCTGAATAATGGGATTTACAAGTAAGAAATTCTGCAGAAATTTCTTGTTGTAAAAGATCTGCCGAAAAGAAAAAATGAAAAGAGTAGAGGCTTATTGCTAGATCCGAAAATCTGACCATTGTGCTCTATTTATAAAGCACTAGTGGTTGCTAATCAAAAGTCACACCTTTTCATCATCACCGAAGCAATCTGAACTGTTGGATCAGAAACCGTTAAGATTAACGGTTCAGACCCAGACTGGTAACTAACCAGTTCCCAACAGTTGGGTCTGTCCAACTTGGATCGGATCCGACCCGGTTCCGTTGAACCGGTGGTTAAGTTTTTGTCACGAAAACTTAAAGGCGTCTAATCGCGTCTCGCGACGATGCGCATCAGAAACCGTTAAGATTAACGGTTCAGATTCAGACTGGTAACTAACCAGCTCCCAACAGTTGGGTCTGTCCAACTTGGATCGGATCTGACCCAGTTCCGTTGAACCGGTGGTCTAGTTTTCGTCACGAAAACTTAAAGGCGTCTAATCGCGTCTCGCGACGATGCGTACGTGCGAAGTGCAAAGTGCGCCATCAAAGCGCCACATTGCGCCTCACAGCCCACTGCCACGCTCACGCGCGCGTGCGTGCGATTGTTCCTCGTATGGTGCTTCGCACCATACTTGGTGCACATGCACACACCTTAGCATACCACATAAGTAATAAAGTAAGTGGAGTACTTTATTATATACCCACTTACCTTTTCAAATCCTTTTTCTATGTGGGATTCCTTCATTTTTACCTCTTCACATTCCTTTCATCATTTTGACAAAGAAAATGAACCAAACTTGACACTATATTTTGGAAAACACTAACAATCCCCACCATTTTACAAAATATAAAATAAAAAACAAAACAAAAACCAGATCTTATTATCCAGTGAAGTACATGCATAAATAAAGATGTCTTACGACTTTAATCTTCACTTAGTGATTACATAACAAGACTAATCTGAAAAAGTGTGGTAGATAAACTTTGAACCACCTATCCTTGTTGACTAGCCGGTCACATATCACACATGAAACTCCTATCCATACACAAATCCAAAAAACTGCTGATACAATAAATGGCCATGTAATTTGTATCTTGTTTTTCATGAGTGCTCTAGAGTTAAGCCCTTTAAACTCGACAGAAGCGGCCCCACTTCACACTCACTAGTCAGGTCTATCAAGAGTGTACCGTAACTAACACTCCAAAGAATGATCCTTTTATAGACCTATTAAGAGTATAATACTCACCCTATTCCTTCCTTACGGTTACCAAGCACATGACCTTGGGATGATTAAAATTTGTGCTTGCAATCACCATCATAATGTACTTTTGACTCGTTGAACTCAAGACTTGGTGTTAGCAAGCGTTGAGTCGAGATTTCCATCATTGGTGATCCTTGACATGGGCTTGAGACCCATCCCTCGTGAGGTCCTAATAATCATTTCCCTTAGAAGCCCTTTAGTTAACGGATCCACTAAATTTTCCAATGACCTCACATATTCCAATGTGATTACACCTTCGGTAATCAACTGCCTCACGTAGCTATGTCTAAGACCAATATGTCTAGACTTTCCATCATACACTTCGCTACATGCCCGTGATAGAGTTGATTGACTATCACACTTTATCGATATGGGAGCCATAGGCTTAGGCCATAAAGGAACCTCTAAAAGCAAATTCCTTAGCCATTCTGCCTCCTTGCCCCTGCAGCTAAAGCAATAAACTCTGCTGCCATGGTAGAATCAGTAATGCAAGTCTGTTTCTTCGAACCCCAGGATATTGCACCCCCACCAATTGTGAAAATCCATCCACTTGTGGAAGCATAATCCTCCCGATTCGTAAGCCAACTGGCATCTGTGTATCCTTCCAAAACAGAAGGATACCCATTATAACATATGCCGAAATCCATGGTTCGTTTAAGGTACTTAAAGACCCTATATATTGCATTCCAATGCATATTACTAGGACAACTAGTATATCTACTAAGTTTTCCTACTGCACAAGCAATATCCAGTCTAGTACATGTCATGGCATACATTAAACAACCTATTGCACTCGCATATTCTAGTTGTCTCACAGCTCTACCATCATTAGGAGACAACTTAATACTCTCATCGAACGGAGTACTAACTGGTGTGCTGTCTAAATGGTCAAACCTTTTTAAGACATTCTCAATATAATGAGATTGTGACAAGGTTATGCAACCATTATTCCTTACGATTTTAATTCCTAAAATCACGTCAGCAACACCCATGTCCTTCATTTCAAAATTATCGGATAAGAATTTCTTTGTCTTTACAACTTGTTCCAAGTCAGTACTAAAAATGAGCATATCATCTACGTATAAGAAAATGATAACTCCTTTACCGCCATCGAACTTGCTATACACACACTTATCCGATTCATGTATCTTGAAATCATTAGACATCACAATTTGATCAAACTTTTGATGCCACTGTTTAGGGGCTTGCTTAAGTCCATACAATGACTTAATCAACTTACAAACTTTATTTTCTTGTCCACGTACAACAAACCCTTCCGGTTGTTTCATGTATACCTCCTCATCTAATTCACCATTTAAGAATGACGTTTTAACATCCATTTGATGAATAACTAGCTTATGGATGGAAGCTAGTGCTATAAGCACCCTAATAGTGGCTATCCTTGCAACTGGTGCATAAGTGTCAAAGTAATCGACACCTTCCTTTTGGGAAAATCCCTTAGCCACTAACCTTGCCTTCAATTTTTCAATCGATCCATCAACCCTTAACTTTTTCTTGAAGATCCATTTACAACCAATGGGTTTAGAGCCAGGTGGTAAATCCACCAATTTCCATGTTCCATTTCCCATGATTGAATCAATCTCTTTATTTATTGCTTCCTTCCAAAAGGAAGAATCTTGAGACTTCATGGCCTCTTCATAAGTGCTAGGGTCGGATTCCACATTTAAAACAATCGGTATGGAGTTTTGTATTGTCGTCCTAGTTCCTTCTACCAAATACATGTAGAAATCGGGTCCATAGGTTTTAGCAATTCTCATTTGTTTGCTCCTCTTAGGTTCCACTTCATTTTCATGGTTTTCCTCAACTTTACGTTGACCTTCCTTTTGCTCAACTTGTTTAGGAAGTGATTGGAACCTACTTTCGTCAAAGATGGCATCTCTAGATTCAATGATAGTGTTTTTAGAATAATAATCATTCTGTTCCACTACCATGAACCTATATGCTTTACTGTGTAAAGCATAACCAATGAAAATACATTCAATGCCTCTTTCACCCAATTTCTTTCTTTTTGGTTCCAGAACTCTTACAACAGCCCTACAACCCCAAACTTTAAAATAATTCAGATTAGGCTTCCTTTTCTTCCATAACTCATAAGGAGTAACGTTATTTCCTTTAGTTGGAACTCTATTTAATATGTAGCAAGCTGTTAATAAAGCTTCCCCCCAAAATCCTTTTCCTAGACCCGAGTTGGAGAGCATGGCATTAACCATTTCGACTAATGTCCGATTCTTTCTTTCCGCTACACCATTCTGTTGTGGTGTATATGGTGCAGAAAGTTCATGTACTATGCCATTTTCTTCAAAAAAATGGTGGCTCATAGTACTCTCCTCCCCTATCGGTTCTAAGTACTTTTATTTTGGCATCACAAAAATTTTCTACTTCATTTTTATATGTGACAAAGCTAGGCATGGCATCATTTTTATTATGCAACAAATAAACATAGCAATACCTAGAATAGTTATCAATTAAAGTCACATAATACGAGTTTCCTCCTAACGAATGAGAGGAGTGAATATCTCCTAAATCACTGTGTATTAAATCTAAAATCTTAGACACTCTTTGTCCATTTTGAAAAGGAGCTCTAGTGATTTTAGTAAGCATACACGTCTTGCAAAATCCTTTATCTACATGCATACTAGGCAAAAGATTCAATTTAACCATGTCATTCATTTTTCGAGTATTAACATGCCCTAAACAATTATGCCAAAGAAAATATTTTGACTCAATAATATAAGCAAAAATAACATTCTTATTATTAATATTGAGCTTGAACAATCCATCACAAAAATATCCCTTGCCCACAAAAACCCCTCCCTTAGAAAGTACAAATTTATCAGCTTCAAAAACAAGTTTGAAACCAAACTTGTTAAGCATACAACCCGAGACTAAATTCTTCCTAATTTCGGGCACATGACAGACATTAGTAAGAGTGACAACTTTTCCGGATGTAAACTCAAGCTCGACATTTCCTTTGCCCGCAATTTGCACAATTGACGAATTTCCCATGTAAAGAATGCTTCCATCCTTCACCGGTTCATAGGTTGTAAAAAACCTCTTGTCTTTGCACACATGCCTTGTCGCACCCGAATCAATCCACCAAGCATCGTCATCTTCAAGGACATTTACTTCACTGATTACCGCGACTAAATTATTTTCAGTCGCCTTTTTCTATTTCTTCAAGGCACGGCAATCACGCTTATAGTGCCCTGGTTTTCCACAGTGAAAACACTTTACTTTGTGTTTGTTCTTCTTGTCCTTGTCCTTGTCATCGTCATCATTTCCTTGAAGCTTCCTTCTCTTGTTCTCACGGGAGTTCTTCTTGGATGATTCTCCTTCTTCCACGGCCAAGATTTTAGAAACGCTCTCGCTTTTAGACTTTTCTTCCTTGCGCAAGTCTTCCTCAATCCGAAGATGAGTACCCAACTCGTCAAGGTTGATGTCTTCCTTGCGATGCTTAAGGTTGTTTCTAAAATTCTTCCAAGAAGGAGGCAATTTATCAATGATAGATGTAACCACGATAAACTCATCCAAGGCTAACTTGTGTTGGGAATAACGATCAAGAATACTTTTAATCTCATTAAACTGTTCCATAACCGATCTACCATCAACCATTTTGTAATCAAAAAATTTAGAAACGATGAACCTTTTACTGGTGGCATCCTCGGTGATGTAGCGACGCTCCAATTGGTTCCAAAGTTCCTTAGCGGTCTTGACAGTATGATAGGCATCGAACACCGTGTTGGACATGCCATTCAGAATATGTCCTCGACATATCTCATCATCTTGATCCCACCTCAATCTTTCACGTGTCTTCGCAACACTTTCCTCCTCATTTTCACCGGGTTCCGGAGGTCTTGGATTCACGATCACGTAGTACACTTTCACTGTTACTAGTAGAAAGTGCATCTTCCTTTGCCAACGAACGAAGTCCCCACCATCAAAACGCTCCAAGCGGTGGAAATCCGAGCCCATGTCTTTCAACGTCACGAACGCCATTGTTGCTAAATATAAACTGAAGATTGTTGGGGTATAGATTCGGTATGGCTTTGTGACTGAAAGAAGGATCGGCTTCGAGGCACGTTGTAAAACGCTCTCCTTAAGTTTATATTTGCCCCCACCAAATAGAACGGTGTGCAGCGGGTTGCCGGCAAATACCCTCCAAGATACAACGAAGCGCTTTAGTGAATAGCATTTGCACACCCGATATTCACCCCACAGATATGTGTATGGAATTCTAAATAATGAGATTTACAAGTAAGAAATTCTGCAGAAATTTCTTATTGTAAAAGATCTGCCGAAAAGAAAAAATGAAGAGAGTAGAGGCTTATTGCTAGATCCGAAAATTTGACCATTGTGCTATATTTATAAAGCACTAGTGGTTGCTAATCAAAAGTCACACATTTTCATCATCCGGACTGTTGGATCAGAAACCGTTAAGATTAACGGTTCAGATCCGGACTGGTAACTAACCAGCTCCCAACAGTTGGGTCTGTCCAACTTGGATCAGATCCGACCCGGTTCCGTTGAACCGGTGGTCTAGTTTCCGTCACGAAAACTTAAAGGCGTCTAATCGCGTCTCGCGAAGTGCAAAGTGCGCCATCAAAGCGCCACATTGCGCCTCACAGCCCACTGCCACGCTCACGCACGCGTGCGTGCGATTGTTCCTCGTATGGTGCTTCGCACCATACTCGGTGCACATGCACACACCTTAGCATACCACATAAGTAATAAAGTAAGTGGAGTACTTTATTATATACCCACTTACCTTGTCAAATCCCTTCTATGTGGGATTCCTTCATTTTTACCTCTTCACATTCCTTTCATCATTTTGACAAAGAAAATGAACCAAACTTGACACTATATTTTGGAAAACACTAACAAGACTAAGGCGGCACAGTGCATTAGGCCTCCACTAGATTAGGGCCTCAGTAAGGTTTATGTGTATGCAACCTTTCCTTCAATTATTACAGGGGTTGCTTTTGCGTTTCAAACCTTACCATAGCTTTTCTCTACATGTTACAGTTTGCAATTTTAACTTCAATTTATGTTGTCCAGGCGTGGATTCTATTCAAAGAAGGGAAGGCCTCCGAACTAATTGATACAGACCTGAGCAACTCGTGCTATTTATTCGAAGTGCTAAGATCAATCCATATTGGTCTATTATGTGTACAGCAAAGTCCAGAAGATAGGCCAAGCATGTCATCCGTTGTTATGATGTTGGGCGGTGAGAGCACATTGCCTCAGCCTAAGGAGCCTGGCTTTTTCACCAAAAGAAATATGTTTTTTGAAATCAGCATTTTCGTCGAGCAATCAGACACTGGCGTCGGCCAATGAAATCAGCATCACAGTGCTACAAGCTAGATGAAATATGTACTTTTTGGTATATTCTTGCACAGTCCCCCTGAATCTGTTCAGGTTTGATGAGTCACGTACTTACCGATGTTCTCACTATTCGATTAGGCTTACCGGTTTCCTCGACTTGCAGACGGAAACACAGAGTGCTTCATTTTCGCTTCTCATTTGTCTCTAAAAAGAGTCATGTTGCCTCTTCTTCATGTACATTGCCAGTTATGTGTTCATATCTTGTGTTCAGTAATTTCGGATCCTTTTTTCCCTTTCCAGAAGTATACGCAATACACTAGTGCTCTTGTACATCAGTTTCAAACAATTGCCTGCTTTCGTGTGAATGTAGATCTGCGCTTGATAGCAAAGGTCTTACTGAAAAGCCACTCAAAAAGAAGTTTTCTACCGTCGAAAATAGGTATTCGGATCGCATAAAACTTTCTCACAACTTTGAAAAAAAATGAAAAGAAATCTTGATTAATTTATTCCCGCTGAAAAGCAATATACAAATTAACAAAATTGATAAACCCCATACAAATAAAAGAAACGGATTTGATTCAACTTCTCAAGCTCAATGAAGATGATGACCATGACAACCACCATGGCTATGGTGGTGGCTCTGATGATGACCAAGAGCATGAGTACTAGCATGATGGTGATGGTGGTGCTGACCATGTCAGCCACCGGTTGTAGTGATGATAGCAACCGGAGTGGTAATTTGAGCTGCAGCACCACGCGAAGCAGTAGCAGCATGGCCTTCGGCAGCATCATCTCTCCCGCACACGGGCACCAACATGTGCAAAACGAAAGATAAACCAAAAACAAGCAGTACAATCAGGTAGACCACCTCCATTGTAGCCCTTAACCTCAAAGAAGTTTTATATCGCAAAATTCCAACCGCTTTGATTTTCTGGAGGCGTGAATATTAATGCAGTCTTTAGTTCATCTCGTGGCTCTAAGAATAGATGTACGTCTCTTTAATAATTCAGAGTGATGTGAACGAGTAGCCGATGGTGCCAAAGGCCAATTTATTAAGCCCCAATCATCCAATATGTGGACCATCATTTCTAGAAGCTTATTTATTCTTCGACAACCATCATACTTGGTTACCTACACAAAACGCGTCCACCACCACATCTCTGGTTACACTGGTCAACAATGTTGATCACACATTACTTTCTGAGATAATGTCCTTTGGTGGCAAAGGCAAACACCTTAGTCTCATAGTCTTGTAATTCTTTTGACTTTTCGGTTTTGATAGATCAATTGAAAACTAGTAATGTGAAGAGGTTGCTTTCAATGTTTTTTTTTAATTTTTTATTTTGCAGTTAACAGGTTAATATTTGTCACTGAAATATATTTTTAACGACAAAAAATGAAAACGAGTGTAAAGAGTTGGAGATAAAATTTTGGCCCCTGCATGTGTTGATTGAAATAAGAGGTTGATGTTAACTGTTTAGCTTGTAAGTATAAGCAATTAAAGTAGATTGCTTATATCACATACTTTTACATGCAAAGGCTGCAACCTCTTCATTTTGTGACAATTAATGATTGTTAAGTATAAGTGTTGCCATTTAATCACAAAAGTGGCACGCTAAGATTGTTGCAACATGACTTTAATAACCCCTTTTTCAAATCAGTACTTCATTCTCAGTCTTTACTAAATGATGGCGTTACACCGTCGGTAACAACCAGTCTCTCAAAGTTTTCTTCATTTAGGAGAAGCCATTGTAAACTCCATGCTCGTAATTATCAACATTATAGTACAATTGAACCGGAGTATATTTTTTTGACAAAAAAGTCAAAATTATTTTAACAACAGAACTAACCAAAATATTTAAGTATGCTATCAAGTTGTCTTTGATTTTTTTTTAAATCTGTAACGATCATATTACCAAACCCCGCCTATTTTAGAACATTATGAAAAGCATATCAGCTATGGTCAAATTATTATATTGAAGCATAATTTTAGTATAGTAATATACTAACAAACTTAAGTGTACTAATTGATGTATATTTGATCCCAGTTAAGATGTTTCACTTTACATTTGTTTAAATTCAACCCATTTTGATTCTTGCTTCATGAAACTCAATTTATTTTTGACTTTATAGTTTATTATGAGGTAACATTGGTGCAAAATTAATCCTCTTGATTTAAAGCCGGGTCATCGCTACCCTCAAATGCCATAACTAGAAAAAAGGTTCCTACTCACATTACTCTGAATCGCCAGTTTGTTTCTTCATGTGGTACTACTACCCTTTTTCATTATGAAGAAGTGGGAAGTGGCAATGCCCACTCTCCCATTATCTCACTTACCCATTAAGTTCAGTAACTATCCACTAAATAAAACTAACTACCCACTAAATGGTAGTAACCTCCCACTCACTTAGGTAACCCCCTTATTAAGTGACAGTAACTAATCCACTAGAAGGAGCTCTATATAAACAAAGTGCGGAAATGGAAAAATGTAAGCGGCACAATCTAAGAATACTCCTAAATTCTCCTTAAACATTTTTAGACTTTAGCATAGGAGATTCTCCGCCGGAAACATTTTCGACGAGTCACCGGTGTTGTTTGTGTTGTGCAGGTCTTTTCTCGAACCAATCAAAGATCATCCCGGATTCCATCCACAACGGTTTACATTCTTATACTCCCACAAATTTTGAGTTGTCTACCATATAATTTCAGTTCTATATGCTTGACTGATTGAGTACATGTTCTCTCTCCCTGACTCTTGTCCAGATTAAATCCTTCTGAACATCCTTATAATTTAAACGAAGATGACCAAGTATCCGTTTTCTTACTCAGATAACGATATTAACATTGAAAATGACAGTGTACTTTAGTATGATAATCTCAAACTCTATGACGAGCAACAACAATGTTTAAATCTCTTTGCTTGAGTAGTTTTGAATTCATACTTTAACTTCCTCCAATATTCCATCCAGGTATGTAACACAGTGCAAGTATAACAACTAATGAATTTACTGATAGGAAGATATCATTATTCTGAAGCAACGTAATCTGCTTTAAGCCTATATGAATAGAATTCATTCAGAAGTTGTGCTAGATTCACCTCCCCAGAACTCATGACCCTTATTATCACGCAAAGGAAATTGAAGCGTGCATTCAATGCAACGTCCATTGGGGTCAACTCGATTTCCACCAAATTTTATTTTTTTAAGGTGAATTGATAGTCACACTTCTTTTTGCCATGTACACTCTTTATTACAAAAAACCTTAAAAAGGTAAAAATAAAATGCTAAATTGTCACTAATAATCTTAGTGACAAAAGTAGTTTGCATTAAATTGGTGCAAGACAGTCCTTTTTCTCCACCAGGTGATGGTAGCTTTTCTCTTGTTTTCATGGTTTTCATGTTTTAATTGTAACTTGTCCCACGAAAAAAGAGAGGGGAAAGTATAGTTTGACCCCATCTACATAGGACATTGAGAAATTTGCTCCCCCCTACTTCAACTTAATGTACTTAGCACTCTTTCACTTATGAAAATACAGTTCAATTGATGAAAAATGACAATTTTTATTGTGTGTATAGCAAGCACAATGGCTAAGTCTTCACTTCCACCCTGTGATGAACCGCCTCTGAAAAAAATTAAGGTCTATCCTGAGTCACGATCTTATCTTTTAAGTTTATTAGATAAATAACAAAGGAAAACAAGAAGACCTAAGGTCGGACACTTGATTCTCCAATTATAGCTTCTAACCTACGAAATCGGAGATTCAGATTCGGGAACTACTTTTTACGATGAGGAAATGTTAGACACCCTACATACCCTAAATAGTCTCTATTGCTTTATGTAATTTTTATCCCAAGATACAATTAAACAAAAACATAAACAAAGGCAAACAAATCGTAAGTTAAACCTAAGTTTGGTTTGAATTCGACAGCGGGGTTAAATGCACCCCCCCCCCCCCTCCCCCCTCCCCCTCGTTCCCAACTGCACAAGTTGGGATCAAAATCCCGTAGTTCAGTCGACCCTAAGGGCGTTGACCTACATCTCAATCTACGGTTTTCTAGTGATCTAACTCAATTCAACTTCTTCTAGTTGAATGTTTTTTAGAATTCTTTTTGACCAACTCTTATACTTGCTTTAAAATTCTAGCCGAGACAGAAGTCTAGCTAGTTCCTAACAGAATTCTAATTCTAACAAATGTTTTCTAATGGCAAGTTCAAAAATCTATTTTTCTGATTTTTTGTCAAGGACCAAAACTCGGTCACGGGGAAGGAAACTCTAATCCAAGACTATTCTAAACTACTCTACAAAAATATGAAAAATGTAAGAGGAAGATAATTTGGTTCACTTGGATTGCTTGGCCGTCAACTTGGAATTCTTCAGGATGTAATGAAGTGACCATGCTATGAACTCGAGCGAACATAGAAAATGTGAACCTTCGAACTTTTCTAGCCTAATTCATTCTCTTTCCCTCTTGCTAGTCTAAGCTTTCACACACATCCAAGCCTTTTGAGGTGATTTTTCTCCCAAACTGATTGTTCCTTTTTGGGCAATCAGAGGCCCTACTAATAGAGGTATGGGAGTATAGAAATGCAGAAGGAGACTATTTGGTCGTTGTCATCGCCTTTTAGAGATAAGACTGAAAAAGACAAAAAAGACCTTGACGACCTTACCGGCTGGTACACTTGTAGAACCAGTCTGTTCAAAGGGGGAACCAGCCAGAACTCATGAGGGAATCAGGCAGTTTAGTCTATAAGTGCTTGGTAGTTTACCTTCCTTAATTTGCTTTGACTTTTAAACCAGTTCTAAAAAGAAAAAAATACCTATTATGATAAACCACATTTGCAAGTTGCAACACAAGACTTCGGGGTCGATCATTTTTAATCCAAACCAAGCACTAGAGCTCCTGTCCCATCTAAATTCTGACATGGGTTAAGCTCAAGCTGATTGGACTAACCAACTGGACTTACTAAACTGGACTCCGATAATTCATATTAGGCCCAAAACATAGAAAATAAAGCTTTCAATAAATATATAAAACAAGTCCTACAAAAATGGGGTGTCTACGCACTCCCACCCCCAACATCGCCTGCTATGTCTCCATCCCACATCACTGCCTATTATGCCCCCATCCCACATCACCCACCACCACATACACAAACACACATACGCACCATGCGCCATATCCCAAACCTATTTCTTTTTGCTTACCTACCATATTAAGCCAGAGCCCACTGTGTGGATTGAAATCAGTGAGATGGAGTAGACGGCGGTGATGCAGATAAAGGTGGAGGTGCAGATGAAGGGACAAATATTTGCTGAATGAACCCAGATCAAACCAAATCCGAGCCCATCCTGTCACTGGTGGTCGTTGAGAAGGTGATTGGTGGTGATAGGCTGAGAGAAAAAAGGAAGAGATTAGGTGGCTTATGAGGTGGGTGGGTGGGGTGAGGTGGTGCTGGGTAGTTGTTACGGTGGTTGCTGGATCGTGCAATGTGATTTGTTGTGCGACGGTGGTGATGAGCGATAGTCGTGATAATTTTTTTTCGTCATGTGTGTGGGGAAGTGGGGGGGGGCAGCGTGTGGCATGTGTATGATGGGGATTGGGAATGGGTGGTGTGTGTGTGTGAGATGGGGATGGGGATGGTGGGACGGGCAGAGGTATTGTGTGTGTTGTTTGTGTGTGAAGGGAGTGTGGTGGTGGGTGATGTGGCATTGACGGTGGTGAAAGTGGGTGGCAATTGTAAGGGTAGGGTCGGGGTGGAAGTGAAAGAGAAAAGGAGAGAGAGGTTGGATATTAGAGGGGAAAATTACAAAAAGTGGGTTTTGGGGTTAAATATTTATGAATGAGGGGTTTATTTTGGGAAATTATGAAAAAGTAGGGTGACTTTTTCAAAATTTCTGAACAATGGGTAGACTTAAGAAAAAATGGGTTTTTTTAAATCAACTAATTTGGACTTCCCAAATTACCCTTCCCGCCAAAATCGTTGACCACTGTTCTGGTACAAGTCGTTTTCTGCAAGAATGAAAGTACAGTTATGCGAAAATACTTGTCAGTTTGTGCAGATATTCAAGTCGTTTCTGCCATTCGAATTGATACAATACTAACTTTGCCTAAATGAAGGGCTTATATTAGAGCACTCAAAGATTTACCTGATATGAACATGGTGAGGTACTCTGCCTTCTCTCTAAAGAACAAAGCCCGACAGACAGCCACCATGGCTGTCCCACCGTGCTCCCGCTCGCGTGGGGCGGCAGCCTCTCCGGCATGTAATCTTGTTTTTCCTTGATTTCGTCTTGTGTGGTGGTAGCATTATAGCTTGATCAATGGGTGGCCGACAAAGCAACGGATGGGCGGATGGTAGCGAAGCGCGTCCCACCAGATCTGATCGGAGACGGCGAGCTCTCGGTAGTCTCCGATCTCGATCGATCTAGGTAGATGCAAACAGATCTGGCCATTTCGCCTTCTTTTGCACCTTCGCCGGAGGTGACCAGAGCTTCGCTGGCGGTGATCAGAATTACACCGGCGGTGACCGGAATTATGCCGGCGGTACTTGACTGACATTTCTAAAAACTCCTTCATTTTTTATGCTCTTCATTCCTATTTGTTCCCTGCTGTACATTGGTGGATATGGGGTTTGTGGTTGGTTGTGTGATCTTTGGTAGTTGCAGGATGGCTTGGTTTTGAAGGGGTTTAGCCATAGGTTTTGGATTGTTCGGTGGATCCTGGGGTCTTGGGCGGGTAGGGTGGGGGGATAAGGTCTCGGGGGTATGGTGGGGTACGCTCTGTTGGGAAAAAAAGGGGGGATTCGAGGCTTTGGGTGGGGAGTTGGGGTGGGGGGAGCTCTGTCTGGGGTTCAGACAATCTGTTCTTGGGGGGGGGGGGGGTCCTTTCGGTGATTTAACGTCATGTGTCTACCGTGATCTGTTGTGGGTGAGTAGTGTTGTTCTCCGCCATGTCCGGTGAAAGTTGGTTCAGATTTGAGAAAAGGATAGTAGAAGGATTAAATTTGCGGTGTTGATGATCTTGGTGGTGTGTTGCACCGTATTTAACGGTTTGCTCATCTTTGGTTCATGCGGTTCCCGTTGTCTGCTCTATTGTTACCACGTTGTTCTTGTGCCTTTTTTATTTTTATGTTTCGTTTGTTTTGGTTTGCTAATCTGTAAATTGGGCATGTTACTTTAAGTTGAGTTAAAGTGTAGGATTTGCTCTGCTTTAGTTCAATTGTAATGTGTATAAGTTTACGAGGTTAGTTGTTATAAATTTCTGTGTACATAGAGTCACGGGTTTGTCATGACCTTTTATGCCGTTTGGTGGTTGTAATTGTTGCAAAAGCTCTTTATCAATGCTATTCTCGATCTTTATCAACAAAACAAAAAAAAAAAACACGGTGAGGTACAATATACATAGATCTTGAATCAATGCCAGCATAGTTTCTCGCTAATGCCTATCAAACTTCACTTGCAAAACAAGCCAACAAAACAAAACCAAAATTTTCATACAAAGTCTATTTTTTCCCCCCAAGTTTGACCTTCATATTCCAACCCAAGAGTTCTAAAATTTTCTACCACAAGTATCTTATTAATGATCATTATTGGCACCATGGAGCACCAACTTTTGTCTATACTAGCGATAAAGGGAACACTGAACGGTTTGTTGGCAATACTGGTTTTATGCTTGACATTGCTCCAAAATTTCAAGCGCTATTGGTCTTCATTGAAGTATTACCACAAAACTCTTTATAGTTTTATGCATCTCAAAAGTATCTTAAGAAATACAAATTTATAGTCAGAAGAAAATAGAAGTTTAGATAAAACATAATCTGGGTGTTCTTGGAAACAGTTTCTTTGATTGAGTGTTGATTAAAAGTAATTCAAGTGCTAATGTGATTAGTCTGAATGATTTTTCAGCATAGGTTTTACGGAGAATCAATGTCATTTGGGAATGACTTCCACAAATCTGTCAAGATTTATGTTCATATCAGGTAAATCTTTGGGTGCTCTAATATAAGCTCTTTCTTTAGGCAAAGTTAGTATTGCATCAGTTCGAATGGCAGAAACGACTTGAATAACTGCACAAACTGACAAGTATTTTCGCATGACCGTACTTACATTCTTGCAAAAAATGACTTGTACCAGAACAGCAGTCAATGATTTTAGCTGGAAGGGTAATCTGGGAAGTTCAAATTAGTTGATCTAAAAAAACCCATTTTTTCTTAAGTCACCCCACTTTTTCACAATTTTCCACAATAAACCCCTCATCCACAAATATTTAATCTCAAACCCACTTTTTTGTAATTTTCCCATATTAGAGTGGCTAAAATTTGATAAGAAAAGAAGGATATAGATGTCAATTTCATTTAGTCTGCAACAGTTCTATCCAATGTGATGTACATTCATAACTGGAGGACTGATACGTACATCAAGTTGAAGTGATGGGAAGTAAATTTCTCAGCGCCATATGGTGAGGGGGGTCAAAATGTACTTTCCTCAAGAAAAGACTCCCCCTAGTACAAAATCTCAAAATCTCAAAACCAAAACCAAAACCAAATGTATCGTTCAACAAAATCTCAAAAGCACAAACCATTAATTTTGTATATGATGCAATAAATAGGATAAAAGATAGGCGAAAAATAAGAGAACCACAAAGGTCACCCCTATGAAGTTGTTATGCCACTAGAATGATTTATCAGCTGGGACGGCTCCGTAAAAATTCTTCCTTTAGAAATTCGTTCATCTTGCATGCGCCCCGAAAGCTACGATGAATTTGCCTTGCCTTACACGAGTGGATA
This sequence comes from Escallonia rubra, assembly GCA_033065855.1. Classification (NCBI taxonomy): domain Eukaryota; kingdom Viridiplantae; phylum Streptophyta; class Magnoliopsida; order Escalloniales; family Escalloniaceae; genus Escallonia; species Escallonia rubra. The sequence goes on from JAVXUO010000055.1 coordinate 121,841, forward strand.
ATTACTTGATTATTATACATGAGAATCTGACATCACGTAGTCCATTAAAGCTCTCCGGTTTGTCCATCGGTAAACTTGTTTTATAGCTGCGATATCCTGAAGGAAATTCAGACCGAAGATAATTCACAATGAAGATGCCAGATTCTACTAGTTAGTAGCTGAAGCTGTATCTCATGCTCCCCTTATTTGTCTGAGGCGATCGAGGGACTGAAGTCCTGGAAGGGAAATGGTGAGAGGGCCTATGAATAAAAGTGAAATCGGGCACTGACAAAAGAAGTTTAGACGTCGCAATATCATGTCTACGCCTTTCCTCGATTAGTATAGTTTTGAAGGTTGTTATTCTTGGAGCCGGAACCGACCACCGATTTGCTCCCTGCATGCATACGTATGTATTCTCATTCATCACTTACATGCCCTTTTCCCATGTATGCTGACCTGGTCTCCTGCAATTTCTCGAATTCGTTCCCAGATACAACATACCACAACCAGAGACGGCTTTAGACGGGAGATGAGGCGTATGCCTGTGAGATTCAAGCTACTGATGCTACTGAGATGGATCATGAAGTGATCAGAAACCAAACACGCTGAAGCCCATGCTGTTCAAAGGTTCTTTCATGGAAGAAAAGAGATATTCACAGGATTCTTCCAACATATGGATCAGTACTTCCAGCTTCTGTACTTCTACTGCACTGTGCCAAACCCTTTTATGGCACAAGAAATTATTTGAACAAAATGGATGATGGCATCCGAGAAAGCTTTAAATCCAGTCTAGCATTATAAGGCCTAGTGGGGTTATGAAGAAAGAGCAACGATGTTTAGGAATCAGCACAAGGAAGGAAAAAGAATCGATTGGAGTTATGTGATCATTTAACTTGGAACTAATGAGAGACGCTTCGGAGAGAGCGAAAATTGACATTCTTACAATTTAATTGAACAACTTGGGCCATAGAACACTTTTAGGAGTACTCAAATTGAAGAAAGGTAAAATCTCGAGACTGAGATGAAGCATGGGAGACGTTATTCCTCCAAAACTAAAACCAGCATCCAGCCACTGTCCTGCTATCATTTTGCTGCCTGTTCTTCATGATCTTCATTCTTGCCTAACATTTCCTCCAGAGATTTCGCCCCTAGATTCAGGTACCATGAAACTACACAATGCGCCCAACAGGTTGACCACAACCAACACAATGAGGGAATTCTTCACCCCAATACCTTCTGGTTACCCTGCATCTGCCTTGGCCTTCCCCCTAGATTGCAGTGAAGTGATACCACTCTGGTGTTTGCCACATCGAGTGCAAACAGCACCTGTAGTTGTTACCCCTGCCATTGCCAGCATTTGCCTTTCACCTCTACCTCCCCCTTCAGCTATCTGTATCTTTTTCATCTTTGTAATAAATTTATCTGCAAGAATTGAACCAGGAGTTACTACAACATTTGTAATGCATTAGAAATTCATCAGGAATGACCAAAAAGGAAATAATAAAGGAGTAAAAATGGGATGCTTGTGCATTTATATTTTGGAAGGACTAACCTGATAGAGAAGTTTCGAGGAAAAATAGATTGTGGCCTGCACGTTGGATCATCTTTGCTGCTTTATGACCTTACGTAAACAAGGGTAGACATAAGGATCTGTCTATAATATCTAATGAAGCCATCATAGATTACTACAGCCGCACAACCATGATTCTATCAAATTTTTGTCCTCTTCATCTTGTGGATACTGTCAAAAGACAATCTTTAACCATTCTCAATGAGATTATCCTCCCAAATGATATCAGAAAAGCTTCAGTTCATTGATAACTTTTGCATTAATACACGATCACATGTATCTTTTATACAAACCTTGCTTACTTTGGCCAGCACTTAACCCATCCAATTAGCCAGATCTTTCTTAGAAATATCCAATTGGCAACTGATTAATGGTTTCGAAATTCTCTGTGACTTTAAATGACAAGAAAGTAGGATGAATTGCAGGCGGCAGGTATGTAATGGGAGTACAAGAATCATTTGATATATAAGTACCATTACTAAGCACACTATATAGAGAAAAATCAAAACTTGATTGGCATTTCAGGTACAGATTGAACCAGAAGCTCAAGAAACTACGATTACCATCTTAAGAAAAGGAATAAAAATTTCTAGAATTCAGAATGTCAGCTGATAGCAAGAGAAACACATGGACCATCAGAGCTTCTCCCTTGCAGCATTCTGCTAAGAAACTGATACACAATAAGCAACCTTATAAGTAGCCTGGAACTGTTCTCGGGCGGTTGACCCAACTTAAACCTGTGACTCGTTTGAATCCTCATTCTCACCTGACATCTCCTCCAAAGATTTTCCCTTCGATTCAGGCACCAAGAAAGTACATAAAGTTCCCACCAGGTTGACAACACCTAACACAAGAAGCGAATTCCTCACCCCAATTCCTGCCGGATACCCTGCATCTGCCTTTGATTTGTCTTGGTTCTGAGCCAAATATAAGAACCCGAAAGCGCCAACCATTGCCCCTAACTTCCCAGATGCAGCCGATATACCATGGCAAGTTGACCTCAACCTAGCCGGGAAGATCTCAGCTGGCACGACAAATGTGGTGGCATTGGGTCCGAAATTCGCAAAGAAGAAGGTCAATGAGTACATCACCACAAACCCAATACGGTTGTCCTTGTGAGTCCAGTGGTCGTAAGGAATGGCCAGAGCAAACATAAGCACTGTCATCATGGAGAATCCCAGTAGCTGGATAGTGAACCTCCCGATCCTGTCAATCAAAGCCACGGTGAACCAGTAACCTGGCACGGTACTGCACAGAGCGATGAGGGTTTGCGCCCTCGCAATCTTGAAAACCTCCCCCATAGCATTCATTGTCTTTGCTGGAGGGATCCATCCAATCGCGCTAAAGATGTCCTTTTGGAACAGGTTCTGGCTGTAAAATGCAATGTCAAGTAGGAACCATGTGCTTGTTGTACCAAGCAAGTGAAGCCCATGGCGACGCAAAAACTCCTTTGTGAACAAACCAAATGCATTGGCCGGCTTTGCCTCTATCTGCTCCACCTTTTGCTGGTCGGCCTCCAAGTCAACCTGCAAAACCTTGGACATGTCTGATGCAGCCTGCTTTGCATTCTTAGCAACAAGAGCCGTGTACCGAGCAGTTTCAGGCATCTTCATCCTCCAGTAGTAAGTGAGCAGAGCAGGAAGTGCTCCAACCATCAAAATAATCCTCCATACATAATCTGCTTGCGGGACGGTTGAGCCAATTGGGTCGACCTCATAAGCCGGAGCCTTGAACCCGGCATCAAATGCAGCCGATAGTATCATTGCAAACACCCCACCTGCCAATATTCCGAATCCTTGCATTGCAAACACCGCGGCAATAAAGGCACCGCGAGTCTTCTTGTTAGCATATTCCGACATGATGGTAGCAGAAAGAGGATAATCACCGCCAATACCAAAGCCAAGCCAGAAGCGAAAGAAGCATAGGGTCGCCATAACAGCTTTGGGGTCATGGCTAAAAGAAAGGCCTGAAGCAATGGAACAGAGGACCATGAGCATGAGTGTCATCCCATAGACTCGTTTTCGGCCCATCTTGTCACCGAGCCAACCAAAGAAGAGCTGGCCGGACAGCGTGCCACAGAATGCGACGCCATTGACAGCAGCAGATACATTGGGAGGTAAAGTGCCAGGCTTTTCTGCACCATCAACATGGTAGTAAATGCGGCCAAGCATTTTAGTGACAAGGGAGATACAGAAGAGATCATAGGCATCAGTGAAGAAACCCATTCCAGCAATAATGATTGCAGTGAAATGATACCATTGTGTTTTGGCTACATCAAGCGCATTAAGAACCTTCAGATTATCCTCTGCCATGACTGAATACTCAGAAGCTTCGGTTCTCTACTCTCCCCTTCTCAACTTTCTTCCTCCCTCTATCTCTGTCTCTGAGATATCTGCCATAGTTGTTCAAATAGTACTGATTAGAGCATGTACTATAAGTTAAGAGACATTAAAATATAGGATCTAGACTTCCTGGCAAGTTGATTTACCTAAAATTGTGTATGCTTTTGGTTGTTTAGTTGTGTCAATTCTGCTAGTACTAACACAAACGGACATGTGACAATGAGAACTGTTCCAGTAGAGGACTGCTTTTCAGTACTAATTTACGACATGCTCACGAAATATTTTCTGATGAAAAATAAAATCATACATTCATAATTTTTCTCTTCCAATAAATTCGGGAACTAATAATCGTGACAAACGGGAGAGCATCAGAACGAATTTATTGATTTCATTTCACGATAATAAATACGAACACATATTGCACACAATACTATGCTTCCGGAACTCAAAAACATAAATCAGGTACAACTTCCATGTTTAGGCATACTCAATTTAGCAGCAGGAAATGAGTGAATATCCATATGGTAGTCCTTGCATGTCACTTTTCCATAAGAACTGAACAAAATGAAAAAGAAAAAGAAACAGACTCCATGAACAAAAAGCGATTTCCCTCTACTGTAGAGAGTCCACCAAAAACAAACAGACTCCATGAATATTGGAACATGAGTACATAACGTATCCAAGAAAACAACACAAAGCACATGTCCATTCTCTCGGGAAAAACACAAAAAGACAACGCAATAAACAATAATTATCACAAGTTTTTGTTTGAAGAGCAAAACGAAAACACAAGACACAAAGCTATCCTTGCATGTACCTCTTCAAATCGATTCAAGCAGAACTCGAGGGGAATACGTGCAGAGCAGAAATTACTCAAATTCACTGATACCCTCTTTAAATCGGATAAATTCAGCACCAGGAAGATCATCATCAAGGACAAAATCGGATTATTCCACAACAAATTCAATGTGCAATGAATGCGCACACAAAACAAACAAATGAACTCTTGAAAGCAAGATCAGGTCTCTAAAATTTCAGTTAAAATTGTGGGTTGGTAAAACAAAAAACCAAGTAATCTGAGAAAATCATTCCTGTTAAACAGATAGAAAACAGAATCTTCAGTCTTGAAACTGAATTGGGTTCAAGAAAGTCCAAACGCATCACCGTTTCAGAGAGTACCACCTTTGCATGCAATGAAACATATATGTCCAAAAAAAAACAATCATGCACATAATTACAAGATTAGTGTACAAGAAGAAGCTTTACATGTGAAGATGATGATGGAACGGACACTCAAAAGCAGAGGAGACCCACTGACCTGGCTGTCCTCCTCAGAGATTTTTGAGGAGCTTTAGAGAGAGAGAGAGAGAGAGATTCCAATGCGTGGGTATTCGTTTTTGTGAGATGGATGGACTGGATGGATGGAGTGGTACATGGAGCAGAGGCTCTCTCTATAAGCAGAGAGGAGGCCGTATCTTCACCGGTATATTTATCTCCTTTCTCGGCTGCTCTTCCCACATTTACCAGTCAAATTCGACTTCCTTTTCCGACGTCGTTACACCTTTCAACACCTCTCTCTCTCTCTCTCTCTCTCTCTCCCTCACACACGCACACACATCATCTGAAGTTATTAAGCATGATAACATTGTTGGGCCCATTCTCTAATAGCTTAAGTTTTTAGAACAGATGGTAACTTAACATGGTATCAAAGCTCTGGTTTAACAAGGTCTTGGGTTCAATTCTTCCCGCTTGCATTTCTGGTCCCCCTTATAGTGCTATTTGCACTCAATTTATTTCTGACTTGGTATGTCTCTCCACGTGCGTTTAGCAAGGTCTTGAGTTCAATTCTTCCCGCTTACATTTTTGGTCCCCTTTTATTATAGTGCTATTTGCACTCAATTTATTTCTGACTTGGTATGTCTCTCCACATGCAATCGGGGGCTTGCACGTGAGGGGGAGTATTAATCATGATAACATTGTTGAGCTCATTCTCTAATAGTTTAAGTTTTTAGAGCAGATTTCTGACTTGGTATGTCTCTCCACGTGCAATCGGGGGCTTGCACGTGAGGGGGAGTATTAAGCATGATAACATTGTTGAGCTCATTCTCTAATAGTTTAAGTTTTTAGAGCAGATTTCTGACTTGGTATGTCTCTCCACGTGCAATCGGGAGCTTGCACATGAGGGGGAGTATTAAGCATGATAACATTGTTGAGCTCATTCTCTAATAGTTTAAGTTTTTAGAGCAGATGATAACTTAACAGAAGTCATTAAATTTTGTTCAACGTAAGACTCGGCTGATTGATGAATGTCTTTTTAGGAATTTGACACAATTAATTTAAAAGGGTCATAAGACGTCTTATTGGTTCGTTGGTCACTACTTTGTGCAAAAATCTATCACATAATTTATCGTTCACTCTCTCTTTTATTTATCGTTAAAAGTAATATTCGGATGTGTTGTATACAAATTTAAAAGTCAGTTTGTTAATGTAAATGCAGAGGTTTCTTTACCATAAACTAAAATATGAGATATTCAAAATTAGCTTGCGAGATAATAGTAATCTCCTCATTCAGCATTGAACCAACAAAATAAGTAGATTTAGAGATAACGAGAGGAGCTTCTAATTGAGATAGTTATAATCTCCTCATTCTTGTAATTCACAAAGATTACTGATAATATTCTTCAAGTGCATATAGAGCATTAAGTCAATAAGTGCACTGATTAAATACTATTAGGTTGTTAATGTAGGCTTAATTAAGAGGTGCAGTTTGAATTTTCGTATTTGCGATAGAGTAAGTGTTTTATTAGCACCAAAAAAAAGATAGAGTAAGTGTTTTATGTTAGAAATGTGGTTCAAATTTGACTATTTTAAATATGAAAATAAAATCAAGCTCATTGAACTTCAGTCTCCCAAAATATAAATTTCATGAACTCGAGACTTTGTTAAGCTTCCCAATGGTTTTATTCTTTAAACATTATTTTTCTGAATAAATTTAAGGATTTATGAACTTGGGTTTATGTATACTCTTTGGATAAGATTCACGTATCTTTTAGTTCATTGAAATTTATGAATTCATTGATTGATGAATCTTGAATTGTGTGGTTCAAAGAACTTGATAACATAAAGCGTTGGAAGTCGATAACAAGAGAAGAGACACAATCTTCACTTGAAAGAAAAATACAAGAACTAAAAGTTTGTTTCAAACTTATGTTTTGACCTTATTATTCGGCATCGTGTGATCATTGTATGTTGGTCGGCCTTGGTTGACTTGAAGTACATTTGGACCATGAGATTCTTGCCTGGAGGTCCTTTTCTAGTTTCCAGTGTCACACATGGTTAGGTCCACGCATTGTTTTGCACATACGTTGTCCTCCGTTTGTGAGCGGTGTTTCCACTTGCAGTGCCAAGCAAATAATAACGAGAAGTGTTATACATTTTACCATTCTTCTTCTTTTTTTTCCTTCTTTTTGTTCAGAAGGTACGAGATTACCGTTGGCCTATCTTTAGTATCAAGATTAGGTCTCCTTTTCAGGTGATTTTAAAGACGCACCTTCATAACGGTCTGATGCATTCAGTAATTTTTTTTCTCCCGGTACTCGTCCCAAGGCTTCAACCCAGTAAATCAAAGAGGGAACAAGCCTCCTTGATTGTCAAGTTAACCCCTTGGAATTAGAAAATTTTTACCATCTTGCTTGTACCAGTCTGGCAAATGCATAATACTACATGAGTTAATGCGATGAGTGTTCTCCCTTTATTCTTCCCCACTCCTCATTCTTCGTGACCCACGCACCCACGCCACTAATGTGTTGTTGACCCAACCCGTGCTCTGTGATAAATGTCTACACGCTCGAGCAGTTCCCAGTCCATTCTCGAGGGCTCCGCATGCGTTAACCACCAAATGTTGGAAACTTCAAACTATCAACTTCAAAACACCATTTATTGGTTCAATGCACCTACAAATTAGCCTGATTTCTTCGACTTGTTAGATCTCATCTCAGTCGTCATCAAGTGTTTATACGATACAATGTACAAACTTATTAATAGATTAAAACCATCATAGTACATCGTAAGCCTCTCAGATATTTTAGCCTGCTACCCACAAAAATAGAAGGTCAAATTGTCGATTCATGAACGCGAGCCTAAATCGACCTCACTAATTACCTGCTTGAGCTCAACTCATTTACCGATCATGAGCTGTCGTTAATATAAAGGACACGAACTTAAAAAATAAAGGTCTTATGCTCATTATGAGTACGAGCCAAGCACAAGTATGACCCGAGTTAAACGACCCCGAACATGAAAACAACTAAATTAATTGAGAACTCGATTTATTTATAACACTAATTCATAACGAGAAAAAGTATTTTTACTGACAAATTTTTATCAACGGACTGAAATCCATGCCTAAAGATATCCTTTATCGCTGAAGGTCTTTAACGCTAAAAAACCATTGACGATGGATTTTTTCGAAGGACATTTATCTAACGGTAAATGGCTCTTTTTCTATATCTATCTATACTACATATAAAGAGAAAACTTATTTTGATATAATACATCTTTCGTATTACATAACTAACTAGCTGAAATGATGAAAATTGGCACTATGAGAAATTTCTTAAAGATGACACAAAACAAAAACATTGAATAGTAAATGACTACCTTAAGGATGTGTTTGGTTTTCATACTTATATATCATGCTTGGTTTTCAACTTTATTATTGCAAATGGGGCCATTTAAGATTCATTAGAAAATATAGTCAAAATATATTCTAAAGGTCAAGCTTGTTTTTATAAAAATATCATATTACTAACTTCATTTTTGCACACGCATTGAATATGCCACAATAACTACCTATTTAGAATGTTGACACTTGACATTTATAATTTTTTTTGAAAAAATGAGACAAAATTAATTAAAGTTTAAATAGTAAATAACTATTTATAAGGATATGTTTAGTTTTCATAATTTAAAATTTATTTTACCGAATGTGATAATAAACACTTATAAGTAATACTTGATTTTTAAAAAAAAAATCATATAATTAACTTTGTTTTTGCACACGTGTCGTGTGTGCCACGTTAATTTGTATCTATGCTGCTTATAATGAGAAATCTTTTTTTTAGTACCTTTTTGGTGTTACACTAAGAGTGACTTCAGTGCTGACAAGTGTCCAATTTGAAGACAAAAATGTAAAATACTCATTTTCCACTCACCACATCTTCGGTTACTCTCCCACTCCCTTCACTTACATAACTGCATTTATTCATTGTCAAACTATTTTTCTCCTATCCTCCATTCCTTCGTTTCCATTGTGCAGATTGAAAATTAGCAAAGGTAATGCTTTTTTTCAGGACTCCTACGGTAATGCTCTATTTGGCTTTACGATACTGTTCCAATGAAATGTGTTTATTTTTATTTTTTATTTCACGCATCTCTTAAATTTCCACTCTGCATTTCCCCTTCTCTTCAATTCTCCTTCGCCCTTAACAACTCTCTAAAGAATTCAATCTGCAAGGTGATTGCTGCCTTGGAGAGGCCTTTGGTTTGTGATTGATAGAGGAGCTGGTCGTGGTTGGCAATTGGTGGACGTGATTGGTGGCAGTTGGACAATGAATAAATGCAGTTATGTAAGTAAAGGGAGTGGGAGAATTACTGAAGATGCGTGAAATACAAAATAAAATAAAAACACATTTCATTGGAACAGTCTCGTAAAGCCAAATAGAGCATTACCGTAGGAGTCCTGAAAAAAAGCATTACCTTTGCTAATTTTTCAGTCTGCCGTCGTTGTGACGACGGCAGACTGGGTCGCAGTGGTGTGCCCGACTGGGCTGTGATTTCATATTGATATATTAATAGCATTCATATGCAGCTTTTGTGAAAACTGGGCTTTTATATTCGTGATGTCATATTCATTTTCGTGGTGGTGAATCTGTGAACAAGTGAAGGATATTTGACGAACAAAAGAGTGAGAGAGAGAGTTTGAAGAGAGAAAGGAAGAAGAGCTCTATATCATTAGGCAGTCACTCAGCAAGCACCACTCAAAGAGCAAGACTTGAGCCAAGTGGTGGTGCGTGTTTTATAGCACATTGCTGATTTGCGAAGAAATTTGGGATATTTTGTTGGAAAAGAAATTTTCTCATTCATTTATCATTATGCTAACACCCTTATTACCATTTTTAATGTCTTTATTTTCTCAAATATCAATAGCATTCATATTCAAGTAGACTCCTTTTATTTTTGTGATGTCTTATTCACTTTTTGGCTTTTATTAAATGTTACGTAAAAATTTATTCTTTGAGTTAAAAAAAATTTGAATCGCACACGCATTGCATGTGCACGGCAACTCATTATATATAATAAGAACATCTATGTTGGTGTTATACAACTACCAATTTAGAGTGGTGACAAGTGGCACTATGAGAAAATTCTTGAAAAAACGAAAGATGACATAAAATAAAAACACTAAATATCAAATAACTACTTTAAAGATGTGTTTGGTTTTCAAATTTTAAAACATCTATATACAATGCTTGATTATATAACAAGTTTCAATTTAATAACTTTATTTTTGCACATGAGGACTATGGCAAACCACCTCGAAAAAATTCTTAGAAGGATTTAGATTCGGAGTCACAATCTTATTTAGTTGAAGGAAAATAAAAAGGACCTATAGATGACTCAAAGGTGTCTAAAAGGATTACTAGTCTATCGAAACCAAGAGAAGAGTTTGGGGATTAAAAAGTTATGCAACGGGAATGTGTTAAGCACATGTCACGCTCTTTCGGTCTTTACTTCATCCTTATTGAATTTTGGCCTTAAAACACATAGCACGCAAAACATGATAAACTAACTCTAAGGTTATTTTTTCATATTTTTTTGGCTTGAACTCGAAATCAGGGGTCGAATTGCCTATGTATCCGATCGGACTAATCGAAATCAAAATCACCGTAGTTCGACTCTGATCATACGGAGGTAGTCAAGAATTCGGGACTTAGACTAAAAAATGTAAAAGATTTTTTTTGATGTTTTTTAATTGAAATGTGACTACGGGGTTGGGACACAATCTAGATTATTATAATGTAAACTAGTCTATTAAGAAGTAAATATACCTCGAGAATGCTTGGCCTAGAAGACTTGGGAATGCTTGGATACTTCCTTGATCCAATGGACTCAAGAATATCTAGAAATGATTATGAAGTGTTAAATTCTCTTTAGAGATGATCTACCACTTCGGATGAAGAAATAGTATAAAAGCTATAGAGAGAAAAAGTTTGTCCTTGAAAATGCAGATCAATGGCCGTATTTATAGTGGTATGGGACGCCATAAATGATAAAGATGACCATATCAATCTTTGATTTGAAACTAAGACATAATATTTGATAAAAATTACAGATTAACAAAAGTAAACTAACCGGCCAATTTGTCGAAAACCAGCATGTTCATCCCATAATTTAAAAAAAATCTCAAAATTTTAAGACATTATCTGACCCTACTTAAGTAACTATCTTTGATTTGATTTGATGAGATGTACCAGATTCAGAAATTATTTTCATATCTCATATAAATAAATAATTAATCTCGCAAATGAAGGATAGATCACAAAACATTTACAAGTCATCTAATCAATCACAATTTATTGACATTAACTTGGGTTAAACCTTAGCTAACTACTAGCTATCTAATGGACCGGGCCTAACTAATTTGGGCTAAATTGACTGGACTAGACCGCTCTTGAGACAATTGGACTGAACTGATGGACTTGACATGTAGCTGGACTAGACTTGGATAATGAAACTGGACTGGACTAAATAAACTAATTAGATCACATTGCTAGTCCCAAAGTCAATAATGCACTCTGACAAATAACAAAATACATTATTTATTTAATTATTTATAGGGTCATTTAAAATTCGTTAAAAAATATAGTCAAATATGTTCCAAAGGTCGGTCAAGCTTGATATTATAAAAATATCATATTACTAATTTCATTTTTGCACACACGTCGCTTGTGCAACACCTCTTTTGGTGTTATACAACTACCCATATAAAATAATGACATGTGTAATTTTAAGATTTTTTTTAAAATGTGACACAACATATAATATTTAAATAGTAATTACCTAAAAGACATCTTTAATTTTTACAATTTAAAATTCATAAAAAAGATATTGTTAAAATATATTTTAAAGGTCAAACTTGGCTTAATATATGAGTTTTTAATGACACAAAATTAAATTATAAATAGTAAATAACTATATACACACGTGATGCTTGATTATTTTTAACAAAATTCTTTATTAACTTTATTTTTGCAGACGCATAACGCGTGTCACGGTGACTAGTTAAGAGAAAACCTTTTTTTTAGTATAACACCTATTTGATATTACATAACTAATTATCTAAAATAGTGACAGTTGACACTATAAAAAATATCTTAAAAAATGACACATGACAAAAACATTAAATAGTAAATAACTATTTTAAGAACATGTTTGGTTTTCACATTTAGAAACACATATATGTCATGCTTGATTTTTTTTAACACATTTCGAACAACTTAATTGTTGCACGTGGGGCCATCTAAAATTTATTAAAAAATATAGTCAAAATATATTCTAACGGCCAAGCTTGCTTTTATAAAAATATCATATTACTAACTTTATTTTTGCACACGCATTACAAGTGCCACGATAGCTACCTATCTAGAATGCAGACACTTGGCATTTTATAGGTTTTTTTTCTTAGAAACAAAATACAAAGTAAAAGTTTAAAAAGGAAATAACTACTTATAAGGGCATGTTTAGTTTTCATAATTCAAAATTCATTTTAGTGAATGTGATAATAAAAAACATATATGTAATACTTGATTTTTTTTGACAAAATTCATATTATTAATTTTATTTTTGCACAAGTATCGCGTGTGCCACATTGACTCTTCTATCTATACTATGTATAAAGAAAAAACTTCTTTTGGTATAACACATCTTTGGTGTCACATAACTACCAACTTGAGAATATTGATTGTCACATTCGGCAACATAAATCTTAAATAGCAGAAAAATAAGTTAGTCATGCGTGTGGCAAAATAAGTTAACAAAATACTATCATTGTATCAAACTTAGATTTAATTTTAACTACATTTTTCTAATGAAACTGAAATTGTTAAAACCAAATATGTGCAAAGATAAAATTAGCAATGTGATATTTTTATAATACCAAGTTTGGACTTTATAATTTGTTTTAATTATACTTTTTTAATAAAGTTTAAAGTACGAAACCAAACGTATTTTTATAGGTAGTTATTTATCATCTAAGATTTGTATTTTATGTCATTTTCTAACAAAATTCTTGAAATACCACTTGCACCATTCTAAATAGGTAGTTAGTAACATCAAATGAGTGTTACACCAAAATATATTTTTCCTTTATATATAGTATTGATATAGATAGATATAAAAAGGTTTATTTTACCGAATACGATAATAAATACCTATACGTGATTCTTAATTTTTTAACAAAGATGTATATTGTTTGTTAACTTCTAAGTCTGTTTGAAATCATTTACAGTTTTGATTTTTTTATTTCTAAAAAAATAAAAATCAATTTACTTTTTTATTTTTTACAAAAACAAATGGGTGTTTGATTACCCAGTTTTTATTTTGAGTTTTTTCTTTTGGGTATTTAATTACCCAATTTTTATTTTGGGTTTTTTCTTTGGTGGTGGTTGTGGTGGCGATAGTGGGGTGTGGCAGTGGCCGGCCGGCAACGGCTGGCAATGGTGGTGGCCGGCAATTGCAATGGCCAGCAGCGGCAGTAGGCGGCGGCTGTAGCGGTGGGGGGTGGTGATGGTAGTGGTCTCAAAATAAAAACCAAAATTGGAAACTCAAAACTCCAAAATAGGAGTTTTCAAAAAGAACCCTATGTTAAAAACTGGCTTTCAAAACTGAAGGGGAGGAAAATGAAAACTGTGTGCCAAATACGTTTTTTTCTTTAGTTTACAAACCTGGAGAAAAAAACTGAAAACGAAATGGTTTTCAAATGCTAGCTTCATTTGCTCTACGTTTTTCTTTCGATTGCAATAGGTTGTCGGGGACCTCAGTTTGTTGTTGGTGAGGTTGATGGTTCTGGTGATTTTCAGTCAGTGTTTCTACTGAGTTATGGCGATTGGAGTTGGTGGTTTTTCCGGCAGTGGTTGTGAGGAGTTAGCATAGGTAGTTAGCTTCGGGGAATTATTGGGTTTGAGGGGATCTTGTAGGTTTTAGTTTGGTGTTCCCTTTTAGAGGTGTCAAAGGGCCCGGGCCCAGAGGGCCAGAAAACGGGTTGGGCCAGACAAGGCTTCGGGCCTGAGAAACCGAGCCGGCCTGGGCCCGAGCCAGAGAAGAGGATATCCAGGCCCAGTCCAAGCCCTGGCCCTAGGCCCACTATTTAATTTTTTTCCCCCAAAAATTCTTGTTATTCATTTTCGAAATCTTAAGGTTATTCCTCAAGGCCCTTTGACACTTCACCCACTTCATGGAATTAAATTTAGAATTCAGTTCACCTTTTTTTGTTTGAAACAAAAAGAAATTTAAATTACATAATAATTATTTATGTTTAGAACACATATAAAATGAAAATGTGATAATTTTTTTTATAAATATTCTCTTGGCTTGTGATGCAGAGCACAAAGCAAATTCTGTAACATAAACATTAAATGAAAGGCCACTAAAAAATCATAAAAAATACGTCACCGTCACCACACACTCACACTTCACTGTGTGTGTTAAAGAAAATAATGAATTCAATAACACCTCCAAAACTATTAATTTAACTAAAAAGATTCCATATTTTGCCTATTTATGTTGTTCTTTACTTTGGTATAGATATTTCGCACGTACTTCTCTTACGCATGTTGGATGCCAGCAAGTAAAATGAAAGCAAGAGGAACACATTTCCTTTCTTCTTTGATTGCTTAGAAAAGAACATTAACAATATATACAGAATAACAATGCCCTTTGTTTGTTTCCTGTAGTATTCTATTTTCCAAAATTCTTTGCTTCTGGGTTTCCTTTCCACTTTTTAATTGATTCCAGTGTCCAACATAAGATTGCCTGAGATACGCTGATGCAACCGTGGCAGGAAAAATTTTGTTGCGTCAAAAAGATGAAAATGTAATAAAATGGACTTCAAAACAAGAAAAGAAAAGAAAATTATAAAGAGGGGGGCCAACAGGCGTGGGCCGGGCCAAGCCAAAAACGGGCCTTTTTAGGGCCGGGCCGGGCTCGGGCCCATTTTCCAAATTTTTCGGCCTGGCCCTTGGCCCTATGGACCAGGGCCGCACTATTCACTCTTTAGGGCCGGCCCGGCCCGAGCCATTTTAGGGCCGGTCGACAGGTGGCCCGACCTTTTTGACACCTCTATTCCCTTGGAATCGACGACAGAATGTGGCCGAAGACGGTGGTTTTTCTGGCACAGGAGCCGTTGACGGTGATCGAGGACACATGGCAACGATGGAGACACGTGTCAGGATATGGGTTTGTGGCGGGCAGTTTTTTGATGTTTTTTTATTGGTTGAATATTTAGTTATTATCCAGTTTTAGGTTTGTAGTTGTCCTATTTCAGTTAGTTTTTTATGTTGTATTTAGCTGGTTTTTTTAGTTGCTTCACGTATCTTCAACAAAAAATAAGGCCAAAAATAATTTAATTATTATTGTAGTATGATTTATTTTTTTGCAGTGTCTATAGGATGTGATGTCATTTGTATATCTTTTACCTGCCTTTTTAGCATATTCTCTAACATATTGTTGGTATATATTTATGCTCTTCGCTAAAATAAAATAAAATAAAAACTGCTGCCGCTCCTCCGCCAACCGATCCCATCCGCCCCACTCCGTCTCAAGCCACCCGACCCCACGCTGCCGCGCCCTGCCGCTTGTCCGCCGCTTCACTAAAATCTCTATGTTCATCTCCCTTTCTCTTCTTTTCCCCTCATGTTCATGAGTTGATCTCTAGATCGAACCCTACACAAGTTTCATTCCCATCATCTCTCTGCTTTTTTTTGCTTATCAGGTAATTTTTCCTCTCCCTCTGATCTCTTAAATTGTCTTTTATCAGCTATAGTTTTCCCAAAACATGTAATTGAATTTTGATTTAATTACCAATTTATTTGCAAACTCTTAACTATCTTGGCTCAGTTGAATCTGGTAATGTATGTGGTATTTGGGAAAGAGATGAACACATGCGTGACATTGACAGAGGAAGATACTGGCCAAAGATTTGACAAAGTAGCCGAAGTTTCATTTTCCTCAATCTCCAATGCTAATTGCGTTCATTTCCTGCTTGATGATGCATATCCGTATATTTGGAGTAAATCATGTGATTTAGTTGATGAGTGACTGTGATGAAGCAATTTTAATTCACTGTTGCCGTTGATCAGTTAAGATGCCGCAATGAATTCTTAACCTAACAGAGACCTAAAGATACTATCCATTCAGTTGACCATTTCGATTGATCTAAGGAAGAGTTGCTTTTTGCGCCACTGTACATGATGTACGATTGATGGTTGCAAATCCGAACTGTTCTAGTGGTAGAAGTAGTGATATACCTAATTGACTGTTGCTCGATTCCATGTGTGTATTTTACGGCTTCACTTTGGAGTTAGGATTATCCTCTAGCGCTGTGACAATATGGGGTTGGCTTCAAAATGCTATCGTCTTCTGTCTCTACTATATTCATTT
This sequence comes from Escallonia rubra, assembly GCA_033065855.1. Classification (NCBI taxonomy): domain Eukaryota; kingdom Viridiplantae; phylum Streptophyta; class Magnoliopsida; order Escalloniales; family Escalloniaceae; genus Escallonia; species Escallonia rubra. Next base: position 138,449 of record JAVXUO010000055.1, read on the forward strand.
GGTAAATGGTTTGTACTTTGTAGCTATGCACCATGGGCTGATGTTTTCTGTTCATATTGATAGTCCCAAATAATAGTCATTTTCAACCTTCCTTCCTTTTTGTTTGATTTAACTGTTGTCCCCATGACATTTATCTGCTAAAGCATGCTTCCATTTGTGTTTTATGGGAAAATAAAGATGCACATTGGTTGTTTTCACTTTTTCGTCTGAAAACAGCAAATTTGGATCATAACCCTGGTTTTTATGATCTAATTCTGGCACAAGTATCACAGATGTTTCTGGAATAGGCAATTTCAGTTTGGTTATCGTTCCGGTACGTGAGGATACATATAAGACTTGGCTGAGAAGTTCTTGATGTTAAAATACTTCTAGCATCAAAAACTTAAATCCCTAACCGGGGTAGCCTTCATCCATTAAACACCCGACACCCTCCCAGAAAAAAAGAAAAACCTATCTTGTAGTTGGAATCGACCCAGTCATGGAATAGATTATATTCTGCTTACATCAACAGAAATTCAAAAATTAAAGAATTTCGAAGGGAGTGCTTGAAGCCCTTTCCTTATCCGATGCAACCCCTGGTTAAGGCTTTGAACCTTGTCGCAGCTTGGGCTATCCCTATTGGCATCTGGAATTAGCATTCGGGATTATAAAGGAATCCAGAATTTCAGAAACTGAAGTAGATGGATTATGCTGTTGGACGTACAGCTTGACACTTTTGCTTTTGATGATAGTACGATACTATCTCTACCATGAATCAGGAAATAAGAAGAATCAAATGGAGCATAGTACTTGACGAGATCTTACTTCATACCCAGCTTGACACTCTTGCCAAAGCAAATAGTGAATTAGTAATTGTACTATTACTTACGTAGTTGTAAATGCTTTGCAGAAAAAATAAACCGAGGGCAAAACTTGCTTTGCAATAAAAGCCACGCTCTTTCATTCCTTACTTGTGTACAAAACTACTTTTACTCCCAAACCCCCTCTCCTGGGATTTGATTTCTTCGAATTTGATATTTTTAGAAACTCTGGTTATCACTAGTATTCATGAAGAAATTGCAAGGGGTATGTAGTGACCTAAAGTGTTGTATACCTTGGACTTTCTACAACGCCTTACCGTAGTAGCGGAATCTTAATAGCTTTCAGGAGCTTCTATTTTTGATGAGCTGTACTTGAGATGCTTGTTGCATGATGCATAGCTCTTCTTCCCCCTAATAGTTGTGCTGTTTTTCCTTCTGCAGAAATGCATGATAATTTTGGGAATCAGTCTGGGGTGCCAAGGCCACCAATTAACCCACAGCCAAGTCCTTTTGGAAATTCATTCTACGGTGCTGGCTCAGGACTTATAAGAGGTGGACTGGGTGCATATGGAGAGAAAATCTTTGGATCAAGCTCTGAATATGTTCAAAGCAATGTAAGTAGCAAAATATGTCTTATCATGCTCCCAAGTTGTTATTTACATGTGATTATGTACTTGGTCAGAACCTTTTTAATGCTATCTGGGCCTGGGGCACCATTTTACTTGAGCTCTTGTAGAGTCTCCTTAAGAGAGATTTTTGAATTCAAGACTTCTTCCATGGTATATCCGATTTTGAATAATATATTTTTAAAAAATTCTGGGTTTTGGCTGTTCTAAAGGTTACAGCCTTATTAGTTTTAATCTTTGGAGGACATAAGATTATTCCATGGGAGTTGAAATTTTCAATTTTGGTAGACGAAGCATTAGAAAGCAGGGGTTAAATGGGTTAAGTGGAAAATCACCGTTATGACCTTCTAGATATGAGAAACGAGTTGTTTGTTTGGGGATTCTAAGGGCCTCGTTATGCATTGTTCTCGACTTTTTAGTAATAAAAGCTTAAACTTCCCAATAAACAATCGTGTTCTTGTTTTTTTTTTCCCATTGTAAAGCTTAATTTTTGTGTCGTGTGACTTGGTCTCTGCGCCTTGCTTTCTTCTCATATAGAATAATGTGCAGCAAAGACCGCTTCATATGCCATATTGTTATTTTACTACATAGGAGTTTCTTAAGCTACATTCAAATGTGTGCATTTTTACATGATGAGTTGAGGTCCCCCGTTAATTGAAATCCCTCTTAACCACCCCCCCCCCCCCCTCCTCCTCCTATCACAAAGATATACATTTTCTCGTATCAGAATTTTACACCCGCCCTTCTCGGATAAAGGTGCATTATCATAATGCTTCACTAATAAGCCCTTCTCAAATTGGAAGTCTAAAGTGGTTTTTATGAATCGAATTGGTCAAATTTCAATCTTGCGTAGTGGTTTAAATATACATGTGGTCTTGAAATTTTCTTCCGTATTTTGTTCTGAAATGAACAGATAAGCAGGTACTTTTCTGATCCCCAATACTATTTTCAAGTCAATGATCAATACGTGAGGAACAAATTGAAGGTTGTTCTTTTTCCATTCCTTCACAGAGTAAGCCATAAAACGTTATCCACTCTCTTTTGTTGCTTCCGCCCCCTTTCTCATGTTGGCTCTGGATGTATACCTCGGTTGATTAAAATTATTCTGGCTTTTCTTCCTTACTTTCTTCTAGGGTCACTGGACAAGAATTTCAGAACCAGTAGGCGGAAGGCTATCATATAAGCCTCCAATCTATGATATAAATGCTCCAGACTTGTATATTCCATTCATGGCGTTTGGTACCTACGTTGTTCTTGCTGGTTTCTCACTGGGTCTTCATGGAAAGTAAGTCGGACAAATAACATGCTTTTATATCTTTTTGCCTACAGTTTCACATTTTCTACATGGATGGTCATATCATTTTATTGAATTTTGTCCATCATCATTGCTTGCATCCCAAGTGACCGGTGGTTGATTCCCTGCTCCTCACTCTCGACTCTAGTCTCTTTATAGTTTTAGCGAAGAGAAAGTCATTTGTTTCCCTGTCTTAGCATGCCATTGTTGTCTTTATTTGCTTTAAAATTACGATAGATGGATGAAAACTGCTAGCTTATCATCAAGTGATTATTATGGCCTTTTGAGTTGATATAGACAGTTGTTTTTGAGAAGCAAGACAAGCAAGTAATTGGATTTCATGTTTCTGGCTGCAAAACAACTTTTATACATGCTATGTGGTTTTAAATAACTTATGCCCCTTGAGCATAATTGTGCTCCTTGACATGGACTGAACTTGAGGATGAAGTACTAGAAATGCAACCTTAGTTTACATATGCTCTTTACTGCGTAAGGCCTTTTTATGTGACGAATAGGCTCTGTAATCTGTTGTGATCATTTTTGGCTGCATATCTCTCTCTCTCTCTCACGCGTTTCTTCATGTTTGCTAGATTTAGCCCAGAGGCTCTAAACTGGCTGTTCATCAAGGGGTTGGTGGGTTGGTTTCTGCAAGTTTCGCTCCTAAAAATGTCTTTATTTTCATTGGGTAGTGCGGAGGCACCTCTGTTGGACATTGTGGCATACAGCGGTTATACTTTCACAGGAATATGTCTCGCTGTGTTCGGAAGAGTCATGTGGAACTATTCTTACTACTTTTTGATGCCGTGGACGTGCCTATGCATGGGAATCTTCCTGGTGAAGACGATGAAGAGAGTTCTTTTTGCAGAGGTGAGGAGTTATGATTCCAGCAGGCACCATTACCTCTTGCTCTTCATTGCTTTAGCTCAATTCCCGCTTCTCATATGGCTGGGAAATATCAGCATGAATTGGCTTTTTTAAACTACACTCCTTTATGTTGTAGCTAGAAACAGTTGTGCATACGACCGTCGCAGGAAGTGTTCAATTTTTGTTCATCTTTCTGGCTCTAGTTATTTCCGCCATTGATTCATTCATGTGGATGTCTAGTCTGCGAAAAACTCTTCTTTTTACTCCCGTGGAATTGTTGTTTGAACTTTCAACGACTTGCATCGATATCTCTAGGAGTAAGCCTGTGTAACCACTTAGGATGTGATCACTGTAAGACATGATTTTGATAGGCTAGGGGTTCTAACTCTTGCTAAAGTGATGTTTGCTCTTGTGTTCTTGTACCACGTTACTTTGACAAAAGTCATATATATTTAGCAACAAGGCTAGCATTTTGATACCGTGCTTTTGATATTAGGATGCTTGATACCCATACGATCTACAAGATCTAGTCATAGAAACAAAAAATCAACACAATTGCAATGCTCTAAACATGATATGCAAGTCTCATTAATAAATAAAAAAACAACATATGCAAGAAACTAAGCTAAAGGGTTTCCGAATGGAAAGAAAATATAATTGTAATCACACGAATACTTGCTCTCGAAGATTTTTTGGCGTACAGCCCCCATAACCAATATTTGCTAAATTTTAGTAAGATCTAAACAGTGTGCTACATATTATAGTCACTAATTATAGTTAACAACTATTAATGGTCGCTATATGGTAGGGTTGCAATATCTTCTTACAACCCAAGTTGACGCAAAGATTTGTTCTTTGTTCTCCATTTCTTATAACCCTCCGTCTTTTTTCATTGAAGTCATGTTTGTTTCACGAAAAATACTTTTCTGAAACCTTTTTCTGTATTTTCCGGTGTTAGGTGTGATTATTGGAGAACTATTTACGGAATATGTTTAGAGCTCACATGTAAAGAAGAAAAAACTCTCGAAAAATTACGAAAATAAAAAAGGGGAAGTCATTTTTCATTCAAAACCTCGTCACTCCATCTATCCCCTCTCTCTTCCAGTTACCCTCCTCTCTCTTTTGGTCGCCTTCACCGTCGCTGCCTCCCATTCTGCCATCTCTCTCTATCTCTGTGTGTGTGTCGCTATATTTGATCACCTTCTCTATCTTTTTTTTTTTTTTGAAAGACAGCAGAAATATACATCATCAAAGGGGAGCCAAATGTACAGACGAATACAAAAAGAACATTAGCTTTGGACGACAGCCCCGTCCAAGCAGGAAACACAACAGTAAACTCAAAAACACCTCCAGGCGTGAGTGGCTGTGAAAAACGCCAATTCAAGTGAGGGAGTTCGCCAGAGGAAAGTCATCACCCCAAACCTGACGAACACTCTGACTGCATCGGAGAACAAAAGTAGCCAAAGCAGTAGACAGAGACATAACTACCTCCTTGCCCTGGGGCAAGATGTAGCAAAGGCAAAGACGTGCATGAAGTCGCCGCTGTACATAAAAATGCTGCCAAAATCAACTGACTGCGAGCTTTATACCATCTGGGGGCTGATCAGAGGGAGAATAACGTTAGAGGAGTGTTGCTTTTTCCATTGTCACCCTCATCATCATGCTGGAAATCCTCACGAACCCTCTTGTGGCCACTACCAGAAGTCGAAGAGTCTGCATAAGAAGAATCTGCCAAATTAAATCAGTCGACGGCAAAAAAGGAGGGCTCTGTTGCAGCCGCACTAACTCGGGTGAGGCTGAATTGATCTCCATCATCTTAGTAGGCAAAGCACCATCTATCTCCATGGCCGTAACTGGAACAGTATCCGCTTCCAGTAGAGCAAAATCCACCGTGGAGTCCACTCGGACATGTAACACCGATGATAGAGGAGAAGAGAAAATCGGGTGAGGCTGAGGAGGGGATAGAACCCAAACCAGACGGACCAGCCTCGTGATCATGGGCCGCAGGAAACCTGTCCAGGAAATTAAGTGGAAGATTGGACCCAAATTGATTAAAGGTGGAAGGAGGATCAGGTAGGCCCATGTGAGATTGAGGCTTAAAAAGCCAATCCAAGTTGGGAGAGGCCTGTGGTGTAGAACCATCAAATACTTGTCCAACTTTATCTTGTAAAACCTCCCAAGCCACCTGGGAAGCCACCTAACCTGGAAGGGAAAGAGTGAGATTGAGCCCCATATTATATGCTGGCTGAAGCCACATCAGTCGAGTAGGTATCGGAACTTTTTCCAACGCTTGGCTAGGGCAGGTCACCGACGGCGACTGGAAGCCTAGATTCTGTTGACAACTCTGGCGAAGTACCACCACCCCGTCTCAACCGAATAAAATGAATCTGAATCACGAGAAGGTAACAAACCCGACGAGCGAGTGGAGGTTGGGCGGTCACCACCTGAAGACATCTCCGGTGAATTGTAAACAACAACATTAACACTAATACCATCCATTATCCATAGACATAAAATTCATCTTATATCATCTTCCTCTGAATTGGTATAGGCACGGAGGCGTTTGGAAAAAAAGAGGCCGATGATTCTGGTAGTAAAGCCTTCCATTTCCCGGCTGCGAAATAACGATCCAAAACCACAACCATCCTCTAGCGAGCTTGTCGGAGCGAAAACGGACTTTCACGATTAACATGGCCGATCACACCACATTTATAACACACCTTAAACACTTTTTCATATGATGCCCAAATCCAATGACAAATGTTATCCAGTGTAGAAAGATAGGTGTCGGCCACCAACAGATCGTCAATATAGACACCTATTAAAATCCGAAAGTAATCACGATTTTGGTGACGGATTTCAGACCAGTCGATCTCAAGAATATCCCCAAAATAACTACCAACATGAACAACCATTTCATAGTAAAAAGCTTAGCAGGAATGTCATGCAATCGTACCCAAAGATCAACCTTTACGAAAGGAAGACCACCGAACCAGGAGCAAGAGTGCCCTATGCATATTCCAAGGGCTTGCCACCGGCAAACACTCTGATAACCTGTTTGCAGAGTTTTGAGATGAGAGGAAAAAAAAAAGGAAAGAAGAGAAGGAAATACAATTTCCTTCCTCTTGTTTGTGAGTTTAAGAGAGAAAAGAAAGTATAATTTTTTTCTCTTATTTGTGAGTTCAGTAGAAGAAAAAAAAAGTCACCCGATTACATATATACCCTTATATTATATTGTAATAATTCTAACAAACACTATGAATGTATAATCCTAAAAAAAAAAAACGTGATTTCGTTGGTTAGTTTACGATAAATCATGCAAAATATATACCATACTAATGTCATAAGCCTTACATAGTTGATTAAGGTTACCATGTAAAAAACAAAAATTGCCATGAGTTGACCACAAACATCCCAACATCCAAATCTAATTAATGTCACGCCAAAAGCAAAATAATCAGTTATGAGTCAACTCTAACATCTAAAACAAACCCTAAAATCAAAGTCATTAAAAATAAGTCTTCATTTTCTCAAGGGTAGTATGGGCATTATAAAAATGTTGCTCATGAGAGTTTCCTTTCTCTCCGTTTCTTCCTAATTTTGGAAGGAAAGATTTAGAGACAAAAAAAGCCTAAACTTTCCTTCCCTTTCTCTTCTTTTCTCTCTTTAAAAAAACTCACAAACTAGAGAAAATTGAGGAAATTAGTCACTTTCCTTTCTTTTCCTTCCCTTTCTATCCTAAAAAAAACTCGCAAACAAGCTATAAATCCCTGGCATTTGTGCAATAAAAAGCAAAGCAGACACCAACTACTTCAATCTCTACTGAACCTAAGGATTCCAATACACCTTAAAGACTCATCGAACAAAATCCAAAGAGAACTGACGATAATTCGCGAAACACCTAACCAAGGTATTGGTCCGATCCAACGAGCTTGACTGTCCAACAAAATCTCTTGATCCACTTCAATAACATGACCACAACGTTCAAGCACCAAAATTCCTCAACATTGGAGGACTCAAGGCTAGAAGTAGCCATAAACCCAGTAACAACAGACGAGCAACATAAAGAAAAGGAAAAACATAGAGGCTAGAAGTGAGAAAATGGTCGCACTCAGGGTCACCCTCAAAGCAGGAGACTCATACCGAAGTCTTTTATAACAAAAGAGTGATGCTTGAAGGTTATATTTAGATAATTTTCATGACTTCCTTCTCTATCTCTTTTGTTCTTCTTTGATCTTTGTCTTCACTTTTCGACAGATCTGAGCATGCAAATGAATTCAAAACTCTCTTAAGGGTGGTCGAAGTCCTTGATGACCATTTAGTGGATGTGGCGACCGTGGGGATGGGGCTATGGTGGATGTGGATGATTTGGTGGTGATGATCGATCAAAGGGTGGGCGTTACAATGGTGAAGGATTAAGGATTGGGCATTATGGACAGGGGTGGAGCCAGGATTTCATCCCAGGGGGTGCTAAATATATATCGAAATTAATAATTTTTTTATTAGTAAAATAGCAACAGCAAAAAAAAGTGCAATATCTCAACTAAATCACACATTTGATATCTCAATCCAATTGGGTCCCATCCTCCATCAATCTCAATATCTCAATGCTAAACATTAACCATAATCAATATCTCAATATCTCAAGATTATCCATAATCAATGCTAAACATTAACCATAATCAATATCTTAAGATTATTCATAATCAATGCGCAAGATTATCCATAATCAATGCGCAAGATTATCCATAATCAATGCTAAACATTAACCATAATCAATGCTCAACATTATCCCTAATCAATTGATTCAATTCTCAAGATTATCCATAATTAATGCTAAACATTAACCATAATCAATGCTCAACATTATCCATAATCAATTGATTCAATTATCAAGATTATCCATAATAAATGCTAAACATTAACCATAATCAATGTACAAGATTATCCATAATCAATGCTAAACATTAACCATAATCAATGTTCAACATTATCCATAATCAATTGATTCAATTCAATGCTCAAGATTATCCATAATCCATTCCTAATTTCAGCTATGATACTAAAAAGATAACAAACAAATTTTATAGAGATGGCAACTAGATCAAGTCAATGAAAGGTGAAATTAAAGTTTGGAAGTTGGAACATACTTGTCACCGAGTCGCCACCCGCCGCTCGCCGGAGTTCTTGGCCGCCGGTGGACTGTTGGAGAGTTGGAGTGAAGACCGAAGTCGCCGTCGGCGTAGATCCTGGGTCAGTGGGTCGTCGCCGACTCACCGTCAGCGTAGATCTAGAAAATGAGAGAGCCCAGTCGCCCAGATCGTGTCGTCAGTCGTGACCCGTGGGTTTGTCGCTGTGCCGTCGTGGGTTCGTGGTTGCCGGAGTGAGGCGCCGACCGCGCCGTGAAGCTTAGTCAGTCGGTGTCTCGGTGAGAAGAAAGAGTCAGATCAGAGAGAGAGAGCTGAAGCCGTCGCGTTGCCGTCGTGGGTTCGTGGCTACCGAAGTGAGGCGCCGGCCACGCCGTGAAGCTTAGTCGGTCGCCGGTCGGTGTCTCGGTTGGTGAGAAGAGAGAGTCAGATCAGAGAGAGAGCCGAAGAAGTGTGAAAATTATGGGAAAATACTATATATATATTTTTTTCTTTCAAAATCTGAGGGGGGGCTATAGCACCCCCTCGTACAACTGTAGCTCCGCCCCTGATTATGGAGGCGGTGGAGTAGGTGTTGTTTGGGTGGAAGATTTGGTAGTAGTGGTGGAGGTGGGTCAGGCCATTGGCGATGTTTCTGTGGTGGTGCGGTGCTGCAGGGTGAAGTCTTTGTTAGGTGCAGACGGTGAAGATGGGTTACCGCTGATTAGAGAGAAAGGGAAAGGCGAAAGGGAAGGGTGACCTACATCAGGGAAGAGAGGGGGAGGTTACTTGTGGTGGTGGAAGGGGGCCAATGGAGGAGGAGACGACAAAAATGAGGAGGTGAACCGATGGGCGAGGGTGTATGTATGCGGGGGGAGGGGGTGCAAGGAGAATAAATTTTCTAGTATATTATTTATTTGTATAGGTAGTTTTATATTTTTTTCGTGTGTAACCTAAACAGCAAAAAATGAAATTGATAAAAAAAATTCATAAGCATGCTGTTTTTGGGAAAGTAGCTTCAGGAAAGTGTTTGCCGTGAAACAAGCAATGCATGAGTATAACATAAGGTTAAAAAAGGATTTTCATTAATATTTTATTTGGTGCTCATACAAAAACAAAGGTAGTGATTGTCACAATTTTAAGGGTATAGCTCTAGCTATTTACATTCGATGCATATCTCCTAAGGGAAATAAGGTGTGCTACAACTTTCATCCGCATTAGCTTATTTAGCTTACCAATTCGGGAAAGGCTTGCCGTATGAATGGATAAAGCATGTAAACCCTGTTGTGATCTTCTGATGAATCGGTCCACTGCTGGTGCTTTCCTTGGAGGTGTTTTGTTTTTGTAGTTTTTGAATTTGTAGTTTTTGTAGTTTTGTATTTTTATGAGATGCGGTTGTCATCCATTAGATTTGTTTTAGCTCCCGCCCTATCTTTTGTGAGGTTATGGTTCTCTTGATTACTTTTGTTGGGTTTTATCGGTCATCATGGTATATACTTCTACTTTGAATAAAAAGGGGCAAAAGAACTTGCATCAAATAGCCCAAGTCTAGACCAGTTCTATCAGGGGGAAAAAAAACAAAAAGTAAAGGTATGGTCTAGCTGGATATCGAGCCCGTATTGAAAATATAGACACTCTATTTTTGTAGTCATTAATAATTAAAATAAACAATGAACTTTATTATTTATTACAGTGCATTATTAAGCTTAGGCCTAATAGTGTGACCTAATTAATTACTTAGTTCAGTCCAGTTTAATTGTCCAAGTCTAGTCTAGTTGCATGTCTAGTCCATCAGTTCAGTCCAATTGTGTCAAGTCAAATCCAGTCCAGTCAATTTAGTCCAAATTAATTAGGCCCGGTCCATTGGATAACTAGCCTGGTTAGTTACGGTTAACTCAAGTTAAGGTCAAGAGATTGTAATTGATTAGATGACTTGGCAATGTCTTGTGATTTATCCTTGATATATATCATTGATCCTTAATTTATATGAAATCTGGAGATAATTCTCAGTTTGGTTCATCCCAGCTGTATTTTTAGAGATAATTACCAAACTAGGAGCAGATATTGCCCCAAAATTCAAGAAAAATATTTTTTCGGGTGAACCGGCCGGTTAGTCGAAAGCCGGCTAGTTACCAACTGGCTTAACTTTTTTCAAGTTGTTGATTTTCATCAAATATTCAGCTCTATCACCAAATCACAGACTGTGATAATCATCTTTATCATTTCCTGACGTTCAGACATCTATAAATAGAGTGTTAGCCCTATGGTTGGATAACTTAGGCTTACATCTTGTTTTGATGATAACTACACATTGATTATGTTCTAATGTGTGCTTTGAGTGTATTCTTAGTAGGTATATACATGCACACTCATGAAGACACATTTGAGAAGTTGGATAGATGGATTAAAGCCAAAGAAGCTTAAAGTTATAGTGGACATGCTATAGAAACTTCATCAAGTCCAATGTCGAAGAGCAACAAAGAATGCATCGGCTAAGTTACTATCGATTATAATTGATCTTTCCTATTATGTAACTAGTCTTGGTTTGATGCTTGGATTGATGCTTGGATTGATGACTATGACCTAAAAAGACCTTAGGACACCTTGTGCATTGCATGTGAGTTCATAACATTTCACACAAGTGTAGTTCTTGAAAATGAGTGAACTTTGGAGCTTACTCAGATTTTCTCAAAAATGTTTTTGGTGCTAAACATTTCATATCTTGATAGAACTTTTCATTAGCTTTCCAACGCAAAAAACGGCACCTCAATCCAATTTTTCTAGAGAAAGTTATGCCCAAAATAAGAAAGGGGGCTCCGTGACAGTCGATAGGCAGTACAGTCGCCTGCATTGGTCAAAATTTAGCTCCAACGGCTATTTTAGAGGGAAGACAATCGACTGCATTGGGAATACAGTCGACTGCAATGGCAGTTTTGGCCATATTATGCTTATAACGACTATATTTGATTTTTTCTCTATATAAATGATTTGGGGCTTCTTCATACACTATGGAAATCACATTCTAAGCCTCCATTCATTAGAGAGACATCAAGGCTCATAGATTAAACTTTTCTCTCTTCATCTTCATGATTTCACATCATTAAAGAGAGCATTTTTGTGAGCATTTCTTTGATTGAGAGTGAGCATACTTCAAGTAATCAATTCTCTCATCTCTCTATTGTAATAGAGCTTCATTTGTACTCATTTCCTTTCAAGAGGATTTCTTTGTACACAATTGATCTTTGTAAAAGGATTGTGATCAAGGCTTGGGTTTGTCAAGTCTTGGGTGAGCTTTGTGGATTCAAGGCTTGTGCTTGGTGTGGGGATATCACCAAGTGTTGTAAGGGTTTTGATCTTGACCCAGAAGAAGATTGTTGCTAGTGGATTCTAGTGCTCTTGCAAGGGACTTCCTTGAAGAGGTGGATGTAGGCTTGAGGGTAGTTCAAGCCGAACCATTTAAATCTCCTTGTCAAGTATCTCTAACTTAATCTCTTTACTTATTGCTTTTTAATTATTTGAGATTGTTTAGTTAGCATCTTCATTGAAGTATTACTTGGTTTGTTTGAGATTTATGATTGTGTTTAGTTTAAACTCCCCATTAATTTTCAAAAACCCTATCCACCCCCCTCTAGGGTTGTTTTATTGGTTTCATAGAGTCTTTGGACTACATTTCAAGGAGAATTTTTTTTCTCTCTAGAGCTTTTATGCCATTTGTCTTAGAAGTGGTAGATCATCTCTAAGGAAAATTTAACACTTCATATTCACGTCTATATACACAATTCACTACAAGAAATAAGACTTTTAGCGATGGGGAGATTCGTCGCTAAAAGCATAACATCCGTCACTAAAATCTTTTAGCGACGGACACCCCGTCTTTAAAAGCCCCGTCTGTAAAAGCCCGCCGCTAAAAATTTTGTGACGAAATTCCAAAATCCGTCGCCTAATATTGGACTTTCAACGACGGAATTTTTTATACAAGAGCGACGGATGTTTCGTCGCTAAATGTATTTTTCGTATTTTATTTTATTTTTTTAAAGAAATAATTTATTACGTTAAATATTTAGCGACGAAATAATATTTTTCGCGACGAAAATTCCGTCGCTTAAGGTTCACTTTTTAGCGACGAAATTTCTGTCGCTAAAAGTGGAGCTTTAGGGATACTCTTTAGGGACGGAATAAATCCGTCGCTAAAATTTTATTTTATTTTTTATTTTTGGGTTAATTACACTTATGTCCCTGAAGTTTGGGTGAAATTACACACGTGTCCATAAGTTTGGAAAATATGTACTTATGTCCTTTGACCTGACGGAATACCCAAATACGTAACGGAATGGTCAAAATGACCATATTGCCCACGATTTGAAAGGTTAATTCTTTACCATGCCATTCAAATTAGGGTTCAAAAAGAATTGAAACCCTAATTTTCAAATTAGGGTTTCAAGTCATTCATTTATCTCCTTAATTTTCAGATTAGGATTTCAATTCCAACATTTATTATCCAAAATTTCAAGAAATCAAAAGGCATTGGGCTAGGGGAAGGGAGGGCGGTAGAGTGGGAGAAAGGAGGGGGACGACGTGGGGTGGGGTGAAGGAAGGCAGTGGGGGGTAGGGGAAGGTCTAAGGCAGCGGGGTGGGGGACGACGGCACGATGGGTTGGGGGCCGAGGAAGGGGAAGGCGGCGGAGGACGAAGGGGTGGGGTGGAGCGAAGAGGAAGGCGGCGGGGTAAGGGAAGTGATCAGGGTGACGACAGCAGGGGTAGGGGAGCAGCGACGTGATGGTGGGCGGTAGGAGCAGCGGTCGTGGTGGTCTGCGGTGGGCATCGGCGTGGTGGTGGGCGGTTGGAGCAGCGGCTTAGTGGTGGGACGGTGGGGGTAACAGCTTGGTGGTAAAATGGTGAGGGCTGCCGCATGGTGGCTGGGGAAATCTCTGATGGAAGAAGAGAGAGATAAGAGGAAGAGAGAGGAGGCTCATGAAAGAGAAAAGGGAAGAGAGAGAAGAGAGGTAACATTAATTTAGGGGTAGGATTGCCATATTTTGAAAATACGTTTTGATGACATCATAAAAAATACACTTTTTGGACGTATACTTGACGGATGGACACAAGTGTTACCTTTTCAAAATTTATGGTCACGGTTTGTTACCTTTTGAAACTTAATGTCCTTGACTGTAATTTCACCCAAACCTCAGGGACATGAGTGTAATTAACCCTTAATTTTTTTAATGCCCAAACCTGTAATTACATATTCAAGTTCTTAACAACAAGACACAATCCCCCAAATGCACATTAGGGTTAAATAATTGTTGATCCATCAGCAATTATTTAACCCAAAAACAAACAAAAAAATGTTTACTATAATGAAAAATAAAATGTACATATAGTTCAAGAGGGCACGGGAGCCGGATAAAATAGAATAGAGGAAGAGAGGGGAGTACAAGCCGGAAGGGCACGAGAGTGGGAGGGGAGTACAAACTGGGATGGCACGAGAGGGGGCTCATCAGGGGTTGCCGAGTCCCGGATCTGGATCATGTTGATCCGGAGCAGGTTCGGCATGTCCAGCAGCAGTGCCCTGCATGTAAAGTCACGAACACATTAATCTCGATAGCCCTCTAATTTCAAGTGTTTAATAAACGTATATAGTGTTTGTACATGATCATGCACCCTGATCATCCTGAACACCTCCGTAGCAATGCGACGGATCTCATCCTCGTCCAACGGTCACTGCGCAGCCGGTGCCTTTGTCTGTGGAGGGGCAGCGGGGGGTGGGGACGCTCCTATCACGGCACGTACAGTCGTGCTAGGCAGGTCTTGTATGCGGCCTTTCGGCCGATTGACGACCTTCGGTGTATTCAGCCATCGCTTCAATGCCCCAGTACTCGTATCCGTATTTATGGACGCTGATGGCTGTCCGGACTGCTGCTCGAACCCTCTAACCTGTTCATACGAGGCCTGCAAAAATAGTGATTTAAAGATATTGCCAAGATGACCAAACATCAGCTACACAGCCAACACACAGCTGAACAGTCTTCGACCCAACCCTTTTTTTACGAAATCTTTTATACCACCCATCCAACTGTCAATGCTCAAACCCTTCTATTTATGTACCACATATTTATCAGTTCACAAAATGATCCTACACGAAGTACTACTAGATTGAGGCTCATTGCAACAGCTGAAAATAACAACCCTGTGGGTTACCTCATCAAAAACCACATTGCTCCTACAAGTCAAATGGCTCGTGCAAGCTCTGTACTATACTTCGGTCAATGGGCACAACGTCCTTGTGTGTCATATTTACATATCCACACCAACTCCTCATTCATTTTATCTCAGATGGCAAAACACGGATGATCTGTGGCCTTTGATGATGCCTATCATGTATAATATTTGTGCTATTGGTTCACATTTCCATTTTTGTGATATCAGCGACGGGGATCCATCCATCTTGCGGGTGGCCAAGACTTTTACTAAGCTAGCTAGTTTGTTTGATGGCTTTTGTTATTAAAGCCAGCTACATAAGGAATCTCTCAATTTACTCATTCTCTTATGATAATCTTGTATACTATCGATCCTTCATTTACTCATTATATTTACTACTAGGTCAACCGTATTGCCTATATATACAGGCCTCTGCGGTACTCTTTAGAAACAAAGAAATATACAAACAACTTTTGGTTTTACATGAAATTAGAGCTGGTCGATCCAAGTCTAACAGACAATTCAAAAATTAGTCCTCCACCGTAACCCATTCTATTTGTCTACGTGCTAGGCCCACTTAAAAATTAGTTGCGCCTCATGTGAGGAGGTGTGTTGGGAGATATAAATTTCACGTCGGTATAAAATCCCACATCAGGTAAATAATTAATAATATTTTAATATATAAGCCATGTAAGGCTTTCCCTTCATTGCTAATTGGTTTTAAGATGGATGCCTTATGCATTTCTTGTCTCAACTTTTTAGAATCAAGAATGGCTCCAGAGATGAGACACAAATATAAAATGGATTTTCTTGAACCCTTTTTGACGTAAACATCATATGAATATATGACTACGTATAGGTTTAAGTTTTTAATAGCCATGCCTTCGCTCCAAACATTTGGCTCCTAACTTGCGATGGCGAGGAGCACCTCCACCCCAACAAATCCTTTGATATCTTAAACACGCATTACCTCACATCTTCATCAACAAGATTAGTTGCAACACAACAAAACCAATTTTGACAATTTAAGAATGATGCTTTGAACCCGAAACAGGTGCATCATTGTAGCTAATGGATTGGGAAAATGCTGCATCACTTATATTTTAATTTAACTTTTTATTTAAGCTGGATGTGGGGTGCAATTTGGTTGGGTTAGGTACCCAACCTAAAAAGACTAACGTGCTTTAAAAACCTAATGAGCTTTAACCCTAGAAAAGATTGAATTAATTGGGTTGGGTTAGGTAGGTATATTTGGGTTTCAATAGATTGATAAAAAAAAGTAGTAATTTTTTTTATTTAAACAAAAAACATAGTGGTGGTGGCTGACGATGGCTGCCAATGACGGTGGAGCTGCCGGAGGTTGTGGTTGCTAGTGGTGCAGAGGCCAGTGTCGTCTGCTGGTGGCCCAGAGTGGTTATTTAAAATACGAGCTTTTACCAAATGAATTTTAAAAGCTCAATCCAAAATAATCCACTATAGTATGAGCTTAACCTAACCTAACCCATTTTATAATTAGAGTTAATTACGCGGTTGACCACTGTACTATTAGAAAAATTTCACTTTGATCACTGTACATCGATTTGTGTCATAATAACCACTAAACTTTGAAATTCGTTTCAATCAGGTCACTCCGTCAAATTAATCTTGACGGTGTTAGGTTACTCAGGGGTATATTGGTCTTTTTACGCTAGTCTTTATGAAATTTCCTTTTTCTCTTTTCCGTCCTTCCTCTCTCTCTCTCTATTTCTCTCACTCTCTCTCTAATGGGCAACTCCATGGTCAAGGACTGCTGAAAACTTTGCCAATGCAACCGGCGAACAAGGATACCCATGAGGCAAATTCTTCGACCCTCTGGGCCTTGTAGGGACAATCCAAAACGGAGTCCACATCGCAGACACTGAGAAGCTTGAAAGACTGAAGCTGGTGGAGATCAAGCATGCCAAGCTTGCCATGGTGGCTATGCTGATTTTCTACTTTGAGGCCGGGCAAGGGAAGACACCCCTTGGAGCTCTTGGTTTGTAAGGGGCTTAATTTGAACATTTGATGTAAAAACTACTTGAATTTAGAAAAACCCAGAGTCCTAAGTTGATCTCCCATGCTTTGAGTTCCCTCTTACCACGAAATTCAGATTCATTATGCTTGATTTCTCGTTGTAATATAATGTATCTTACCAGCAAATTGACCAGAGCTATGATCTTCTCTAGGCCGAAAGAACATAAAGAAGTCCATTGCCTTGATATTGTAACTCTTTAACTTACTCTGTTAATCTAAATTCTAATTCCACGGGCAAGTTTCATAAGAAATGCAAAAGCACTTTTGATTAACATTAACATGATCCACATATACTGAAATAATCTGGTAAGATAAATAAGTACTCAATTTTGTTCTGAAATTTGCCTAGAGAAAAGAATTGGGATGAGAGACGAGATGTGCTGCAAAATTCTACCCCAACTGTTACAGATCATCACTCAATACTACTACCCATGGCCATTATGAACTCACCCTCGCATACCACCTCACCACCAACATAAGCCTTCCATTCCATCTTTGCTATCCCAAAATGTTTCTGCAGCTTGGTAAGGGTCATTCGCATTATTAAGGTGTCTCCTGCGATTACTGGTTTACGGAACCTCACTTTGTCCATTCCGACAAAAAAGAAGCTGTCACAAGAGCCTCCCACTTCTGGCTGCAGCATAACCAAGCCACCAACTTGTGCCATTGCCTGGACCCAACAGCAACCCAGATTCATCAAACTCACTGGATTAGCAACCATTAATATAACATACATGCAAACTTCAATTCTGTAACATTACTGCTCAAAAAAAGTTCAGTGTTAAAAAAGACACCAAAAAATAAACTTCAGATATTGTCTCAGGCAGAGAAAAGCTAACAGTTGAATTACACACACATACGCATACCCATGCACACACATTGCCCCCCCACCCCTCTCTCTCTCTCTCTCTCTCACGCACAACACACAGACACACACGCTGCTGCCTCACACAGTGACACACGCACAACACACAGACACACGCACAACACACAGACACACACAATGACCATGATGGTTGTGACTCAAGGTCTTGAGTGCTTCAGTGTTCTAGTAATGGAAGAATGTTGTCTATGTGTGTGCGTGTGTGAAGAAGAAGAAGAAGAAGAAGAAGAAGAAAAAGAAAAAGAAAGAAGAAGGTGAACAGTGAATGGACGGTTGTACCCCTAAATAAACGGCTTAAATTGACGGAGTGACCTGATTGAAACGAATTTAAAAGTTTAGAGGTTACTATGACACAAATCGATGTCCAGTGGTCAAAGTGAAATTTGCCTAATAGTACAGCGGTCAACCGCGTAATTAACTCTTATAATTAAGTGAGTTGAGTTGGAGAATATATATATATATATATATATATATATATATATATATATATATATTTATTTGAGTTGAGGTGGTTAAACCCATAAAGCTCAACACAAAACTCCAATCCTAACCGGATGTAATGTATATATTGTGTTATACATAAAGAACTCTTTATTTGTTATATATTGTTTGACATCTTCTATACCTTCCAAACTCCAAATTCTATTTTATTGAATTCTTATAGTTTTAAAAATAGAGTTTAATATGTGTTAAAATTTGATTGGTCACAAAGTAACTTCCTACCCCATGAACTCTAACCATCCAACCCTATAACCTCAATTATTCAATTTTATAATAATTAATTAATAATTAATATCATTTTTATGCATAGTACGAAATTTTAATTAATATATTTTATGTGTATAGTTAGTATATACACACACACGCATGCAGTTTTAGTCCTTTAAAGAAAAAAAGGGGTCAAACAAAGAAAGGGAGGAGAGTAGGCTATTTTAATTTTATAATTGAAAGGCCGAATGGGAGAAGGAAAAAGGGCGGAAGTGAGGAAATTGAAAGCCGTCGCACAGCAGCGCGCCGGCCTTTTCCCTCCATCTCGTGATTCGTGCGCCCTTTGTTAACACCGCAGACGCAGTGGTGTCCTTTTGCCGAGCAGTACTTGTTTTGCACACCAAAGAGTCGTCAAATTCTCTCTTCACCAAAGTACTACTGCTACTACTTCACTGCTCCTACTCTCTGTCCCTCTCTCTCTCTCTCTCAACCGAGAATCAAAGGCTAGGGTTTTGAAAATGCCTAATCCAACTCTAACCCCCCTTCACGCTCAGGACCATCATGGCATTGCCTCCTTCCTATCCTTCCCCGCTTCTTCCAGGAAGAACGTCTTGGGTCCCCAAGGTAAAACCACTTCTATCTTTTCTATTTTGTTCTGATTTTGCCCTTTGCAACGCTTGTCATTCCCTCCCTCTCGATTAATTCTTGCTTTTCATGTATTTAATCTTGTAAATGGGAATGCATGTTCGTCTTTGTATCAGCGTTTCTAAGGTCTACAGTACATGCTAAAGATGAGAGCTTCTTTCTCGCTAATAGAGTTACTCAATTTCTAGCAGCTTCGTGCCCTAGGGAACATTAGATGTTCAAAATGGGCTGAAGAAATGAGCTAAAATGGAAGTAAGATTTCTCTACAAAAACTGGCATGCTTAAGTTGGAGACTTTTCTTTTGCCAAAAGCGCTGATGTCTAATCAAGAGAACATAGCTACCCTGCCTTGATATGACAGCTGGGCCTTTACTGCGACAGCTGTTCGCTCACATGGTATTTTAACTGAAAGTACTAGTTTGTGCAAGTAAAAGTGGTAAGCATGCTGTCACTCAGTGTAAAAGCGCAGCTGTGCTACTTGGTTATGATATTAGCATCACAGGTTTTTTTCTTGATGACGTGTTATCTGAACAGTAGCATTTCTACTCAAGATACCCTAATCTTTTAAATATTAGTAGCTGAAGCAGAGTAGCAGGTTGGTTTAAGTTTTGGGAGAGGGATAGGGGGTTAGGAGGGTTGAAGCCGTAGATGTTAGGAGGAAAAGAACCAAAAGCATGCTACTTAATGATAGAAGCAGAGCCAAGTTATATGACCAGATCAACTGTTTGCATGCCAAAGTCCTTACAATTTAAGCATTTACTAGATTAACCGTTTCTCCACCTCTCATTCAAGATTTCTTACAACGTTGAGGATCTTATTTTAAAATACTACCATGCTAAGTGATTTGACCTTGTATCATTTAATTTGTGTGCTTTACCATAAGTTATTCACAGCCAGTCCTTTTCTTATTTATCTGTATTCTATAATGAACATAACAGCAATATCCTACAACAAACCTGACAGTAATACCCTAAACTAATCATAAGTTCGTGTCCAAGTCCGTGCGATTTAGCAAACACACGCACTAGGAGTTCTCCTATGCGACGCGTGAGGCGAATCTGATATACTGAAGTCATCATTTTGGCTGGCTACTTTCTGATATGATTGAAACTTTATTAGAACTGGCTCAGGAATTCACCTTTAGATTGTTGGTCACATATATTTTAAGGTCATGTTGTGATGTTCTGAAGTTCCGAAAGTGCCAAAGTATTCCTGGATCAAGCTGCACATTCTTACTTTTCACCCTCTTAGATCGACTGCTTTGGCAAGTCACTTCCATGGCTGAACAGTAACATTTTGTTTTATTCCTAGTAGGTCTCGAGCGCAAATCTTTTAATTTGGAGTAATTTTGATTAGTCTTTTTGGTTTTTTGAGCACTTAGGATAGTTTATAGCTGTATCTCTCTGTCAGCCTTATTTCTGTCAATTTCTCGTGGTTGTTTGGCTCGATCTGCACATCCTTCGTGGTAGTATACCTTTCTCTTGCAATTTAATGCCTTAGAGTCATATAGATATGCATATACGAATAGGTCATTTTTTCATCTTTTTTCTCTTTCCCGATTTGCATTGGAATGAGCATTCATTTCACCCCAGTAAATTTTCATTCAAAGAGATACACAAGAGACAAGTGACAAGTCCATGACCATCAAGCTAAAAAGGGCTAAGCTGCAATGCAGAATTTAGACCATGATTACTTCCAAGGTTCGCACAAGATTCACCTGAAGGAGTTCACATTGCTAGTTGAAATGACTGTAGTTCCACAAATGGAAGACCAAGCAAAAACTAAAAAGCATCCAAACCCACGAATATTAGTACAATTACACAGAAGGTCAAGTGGCCTACATTAAGTATAAGCGAAATTCCTGTACAAAATTCAACAAGAATCATGACTTTGGGGAAATCGACTCTTTTTGTACCCTAACTCCTGATGGTAGCCTGGAAAGCAATAGGAGCTACTTGAGTCTGGTGTATGCGTGTAGTTTGATTAAGGCATCACATAATCGCCATGGGATGGGAGACTAAGTTGATCATGCAGAACAAGATAGGAAAAAAAGAAAAAAATGTAAAGAATGTTGAATTTTGTGGGGGACATGGTCTAGAAAGTACATAATCATGTTTAGCGTCATAGCGTGTAATTAAGTCTTGTTTTATTTGAATTCATAGTTATTAGGTTATGCTCCCTCTGTCCCAGTTAATTGATCACATTTGACTTGGCACAAAGTTTAAGGAAGTTGGTCAAAATTATGAAGCTTCCCATACTACTTGGGACTTTTATTTTATTTTTGCCTTCGGTTTGTCTCTTCTTCGCTTTTCCTCTTCTCTCTATTTCTTCGTCCGATTTCCGTCCAAACTCATGGAAACCACCATTCCGTTTCATTCGAGTTGGGCTGCTGTGGAATTTAAGTGTGTCGGTTTGCTTGTTACAGAACATGAATTTGACTCATAGAAAGTCCTTTAAAATCGTCTCCGATCTCCGATTTTAACTCTCTCTGTTCTCAATGCTGTCCTTTTTTCCATTTTAGTTTTCTATCATCTCAAATCATACTAGGATAAATTTTTATGTTAAATCCGTTTGCTTCGAACGAAGAAGATTTCAAGAAGAAGAAGCAACAAAATTTCAATTGTTTGCTCCGGTGAATAACAACAAAAGGGTAGGAGAGAAAAATCACAGAAGTTCTAGATCACGGCTCAACGCCTATTCGGCCGCATCATCGAGCATCTATCCCGCCTTATAGAACTCTTAGGCTCGCCTCATTGAAAGCCTCATCTCCTAATCGAAATCCAAGGCTCAAATAATCTCGCCTAGTCACAACTTGTCTCGCCTAGTCAGTTGGCTATTTGTAGAAGATCACCACCGTCGCCTCAAACCGTCTTCGCAACCATCACCAATATTGCTGAATCGACAACCATGTCAAAGATCCTCAAACATAACCATTGGTTTAAGTTGATTAAATCAAATCTAAGACTTAAAGGTCTTCTAGATTCAAATTTTAATAGGAAATTAGATCCAGATCTAACTTTGAGTTTCTTGAGGAGGCGACAAAACTGGTGGTTGCTAAAAGAGGTGGAGGGGTGGTGGTGGTAGTTGAAGACGACAGTGGTGATGGTCGAATTCAAATCTTTAATCTCAAAGGAGGTGGTGGTACTAGTGGTTTTTAAAGGAGGTGAAGGGGTGGTGGTGGGTCCAAGGGTGATGGTGGATGGTTGAGGAAGAATCCGCCGATTGTGGTCGCTGTCGTTGAAGAAGAAAGAGGAAAGTGAGCATAGCGGAGACCTCAAGAATTTGTGGATGGCATGGGAGTGGAGATAGACAAGTCTAGAGCAGAGGAGAGAGAAAGGAAATAGGTAGGTGGATTGAGTGAACGAGGAGAGAGAAAATGAGTACATAATATTAGAGAAAGGGCATAAATGGAAAATCAACATAGAAACTTTATTAATTTGAAAAGTGAGTAGTATTTTTGGGGACAGTCCAAAAAGAAAAACTGATTGATAATTTTGGGACGGAGGGAGTAGTTTTTAGTACTATTTCCTAGTAGTTTAGGTTAAACCAGTTGGCTGCAGATTAGCTTAAAAAAAAATCCACCGACTATGTTTATGAACAGTAGTAAACCTCTGTCTCAAAACTTTCCACGACTAAAAACAAAAATAGTTGAGGATCCATGTCGCCTTGTTCTAACTTTGGCTAAGTTTAACTAGAATGTCAAATCAAATGTCAACAAATAACACCTCAGGGACCTTAATTCCGGAGTTCCTGTGTATGGATTCGAAACCACTTGCAATGGTAGGTGAAGTCTTAACTGTTGGAAAATCCGAATAACACTCGCTGCACAATCTTCTTTATAATACTACATGAACATGATAACGTACAAAAACGAGACCAAAAAGAAATTCACCAACTCATTCACTGATCTAGCAGGATTCAGATAAAGGATTGAGCTTCTCCAAGTTTCACAAAGCAGTATTCTAAGATAAAGTGAAACTCGAAACTTCTTTCTGATGCTCCTCTATGATTAGGCCTATTATTCGTATTACTAGGTCTAAGCTTTCTCTCTCTCCTAATGAGGAATCTGGCAAGGCTAGGAGCGGGATCCTTCAGGGCTTACTTAATAGCTACAGTGATCTTTTAGAATCATTAGGTTATCTCATAGCCTTACCCAAAACCTATTAGTTACCTCTAAATAACTGCAACTCCACTCTAGACAAGGAAATTTGGTTTAAGTTCTTACTACTGAGTATATGCAGAATTTTTCTCTACAAGATATTCATAAAAGTCTCAAAATTAATATAATATAGTTTTGAAATACATACCTAATTCACAACCATTGATAATCTAGCGGTTTAATGAGTTAAGTCGACCTTTCAGTATGTACCTTGCTAAAGGACTTGACCACGTTTTACAATCGACAACGAATTAAACTTAAGGTAATAGCATATGGTAAAAAGAGCATGTAGAACTTCATGACAATAGATCATGTCCCTTACACACGTTACCCAATGGTCGATGTATTGATCATTATAAACAATGCACTCATTGGATATCAAAGCAATGTATATTGTGAATTCGAGTTCAACACTACCTTAGGTTACAGATTTTCACATACTAGTATTATTGTGAAAAATATTTCATTAGACAGTACATTATAATAAAATATTATTTATGTTGATCCTGTTCAATGTCTTGTACTAATGCAGTAATATATAAATTGAAGTCTCCACTTCCATGGTCAAGATAAACTATCTGGTCGAGCACCACAACTTACTAGATGATATCTCTAAATTCATCCAAGGTTGTGAACATAGTTATTCCATTATCTGGATCTCATGATTCATATCTTCTGTACAAATATCTTTACACACATTACTTATATTACATATAAGATAGAGATAAAATTATAAGATACATGACCATCCACAATTAATGTCCATCAAATAACAAGTTTTTAAGGCAAAACCCGTGTCAAGTTGCCTTGGTCTCTGGACGTAGCACCAATCTGGCAGGAGCTTCTGCACTTGCTCATCATAACAAAGCTCAAGAAGTAGGTGAAGTAAACTTTCCTATTGGGTAGAAGTCTGATTGGGCTACGTCCAAGTGCTCCATTCTTATCCAAATTCATCAACTTGCATTCCAATGCCCAGCCAGAAAATAAAGGAGTGTTTTGTGGATAACAGCAAGAAAATAAAGCAGACCTGCCTGCTGAACTTTGTTTTTTTTGAGCTCTGATGGCCTCCCAAAGTAGCAGTAGAAACACGTACTCTTGATAGCCCAATGTCTTCATCTTCATCCTGGGGTAGCTACAGTAATTTCAGTACAGTATGTGGGCCTGAAGAGAGCTTTCTGCAACCTTAATGTTATGAGCAAAGGACCGTCCTAGAGGATGCCAATCATCGCGCCATTAGAATTTATCTTGCCAACTGGAATCACAACATTAAAAAAATGTTTAGCCAGCTCTATTTATAAGCTTTTTACTAGACCAAGAACACTCACTTGGAACAGCAATATACCAAAACAGTGTCCCGTAGATCAAGATGAACTCAATGACTAAATGCCCATATTTTGTCTGGCAATATCGGTCTGGTTCCATTGTGAGAGTTTCCTTATTCTAAATCCTTGTGAAGTACTTTCTTCATGCGCGATCCTTCGCACAAAGACCGCTAATTATAGATTCTGGTATCTTCAATCTTGGGTTTACTGGAGTTGAGGTTAACCTAGTAATTAGGATTATAAGATTATAGCTGCTAACATCCATTTTAACCGTGTAGGTTATTGTATGAGAGAGATTCTCGATGTATAAACGTTAGGAAATTTATAGTGTATATATATACAGCTAATTGACCTCTAAATAAGGAAGAGAAGACCTCTAAATAAGGAAAAACTACATTACAGAAATAGCTATCAATTAGGATGCTAACTCCTAGAAATTAGGTTGTATTTACTGCAGTAGCTAATAATCTGGAAATTTCAACACTCCCCTTTATGCTGGGACGTATATGTTGACCATTCCTAGCTTGCTCACTAAGTCTTCAAAACTCGGTTTATGTAGACTTTTATTTAGGACATCAGCTGTTTGTTTCCTGATAGGAACATGCATTAAATACACACTTCCATCATCAATCTTTTCCTTGATAAAATGATTTTCCACCTTAACATGGTAATGAGCTAATGCCCGAAAGTCAGCTTCTGCACTACTCATCGCAACTACCAGTTGCTTCTTACTTCTCCAAGTTACTAGGTTCCCCCAAAAAAGGTACAATAGCCGGATGTAGATCTACTACCAACTGAGGATCCTGCCCAATTTGCATCTGTATAAATCTTCACCATTCTATCATCTCCCCTTTTAAAGTATAGTCCTTTTCCCGGTGTAACTTTTAGATACCTTAGAACTTCGTATTTTGCATCAAGATGTTTCTCCTTTTGGTGAATGCATCAACTGACTGATCACGCTCACAAGAAATGCAATATTTGGACATGTGTGTGACAAGTAATTCAGCTTGCCCACTAACCTCTGGTTTTGTTCACGATCAACATCTTTTCCACCTTC
The DNA here is from genome assembly GCA_033065855.1 of Escallonia rubra. Classification (NCBI taxonomy): domain Eukaryota; kingdom Viridiplantae; phylum Streptophyta; class Magnoliopsida; order Escalloniales; family Escalloniaceae; genus Escallonia; species Escallonia rubra. The sequence goes on from JAVXUO010000055.1 coordinate 164,181, forward strand.
AATATCCAGCTTAGCATTAGGCTCCATAGATGTCTCGACTGGCCTATAACCCAACATACCAGTATCTCGAAGAAGATCCAATACATATTTTTGTTCGGAAACGGTGATTCCAACCTTGCTCCTCGCAACTTCCACACCTAGAAAGTACCTCAGTTCTCCAAGATCCTTTAGCTCGAACTCACTTGCAAGGTACAATTTAAAGGTATCCAATTCTCCACGGTCATCTCCTGTAATAATGATATCATCCACATACATTGAAAGGATGACAATTTTTCCCTCCTTAGAGTGCTAGTAGAATAATGTATGGTGTGTTTGTACTTGCTTACAACCTTTCCTTTTGACTATATGGGTGAACTTCTCGAAACGTTCTCTAGGATATTGCTTCAATCCATAGAGAGATTTTCTTGATCTGCATACCAAATTACCTTCTCTTTCAAACTTAGAAGGCGAATCCATATAGACTTCTTCATGTAGGTCATCATTGAGGAAAGCATTCTTCGCATTTAATTATAAAAGAGGCCAATCAAGGTTGGATGCCAATGATAGGACTCCCATGGTATTAAGTTTGGCTACTGGGGCGAAGGTCTCTTGATAATCTACACTGTAGGTTTGGGTGAACCCTTTGGCTACCAGTTTTGCTTTATGCCGATTAATATTCCCATTTGCATTAAACGTTATTGTGAACACCCACTTGCAACCTACCGTCTTCTACCCTCTAGGCAGTTTCACAACTTCCCATGTACCATTCCTTTTTAGAGCACCCATTGCTTCTTGAACCGCAATTGTCCTCTTAGGATCAGCAAGAGCTTCTTGTATGTTTATCGTATTTCTGTTCTAGACCTAAGTTGCACAGAGCGGGGGCGGGAGCGGGGAAGCGTCAGCACCTAGGAGAACCTGAGTTGGGAGCGTTGCGGCTATATAATTATTTAAAATAAACTTTACTTAATGGTATATCCTAGGACAATGTAAAAATATTGCAATCTTGTAAAATATACAACAAAGTGTGGTCAATTTTACAGTAGTTAAAAGTTAAAGAGGGAATATGAAAAGAATAAAGAACCCCAGCTGTTGGGGACGTGGCCAAGCCACAACCACCAATTTACTAATGACCTGTAAAGACAGACTAATAGGACCCAACCCATGTGCTTTGCCTTCCATTTCTCAGTAGACACCTATAGAAAGAAACAACCGAGTCTCGCTATTTCTTATTCTATGTTCATGTCTCTTCGTAACCCTAGCCTCCAATAGTGACTATCCAAAGAAAAAACAAGGAGAAAACCTCCATTATCGATGAAAATTGAATCTAACATACTTCCGTTCGAGATCCCAACTCTCTTGGGTCGCGCTCCAGATGAGCTCCTAAGTTAGGAGCGCAGATTCGCGCTTCTAAGGAAGATTCGTAGCCTTCCTACACGAATCCTGCAACTAAGTTCTAGACAATAGTATGGTAAAGGCACGAAATGTAGGAGAGAGTTTTTCACAAGAAACGAACTTGGATATAGGATGCTGAGTACATGTTCTGGTTTCCTTCTCTAAGGACAAGTGGCAGGTCTAGGTCCACCTCTTTAGTCAAATTCTCGGCACCTTTCTGAATGGAATGATCAGTGCCATCATGATGAGTATCATCAGCTTGCTCAGCATCAAGGCTAGGGCTCGGTCCCGACTCTTGGCCTTGCAGAGCTTCTGGTTTATCACCATTCAGGGGTTCTTTCCTGCATGAATACACAAGTAAAGGCCGAGAATTTTTCCTTATTTTCAATATTTTCTTTTGTTCAATGAGTGGTATCATAGGTCCGGATTCAATATTGGGCAGGGTAGTTTGTGGTGATGGTTCAGGCGCATGTTCATCCCGAGGCCTATCTTCATCTTAAGTCTCCCCCTGAAGATAAGCTTGTTGAAAGAAAGGTTGAGACTCAAGGAATGTGACATCCATAGAGATAGAGAAAATACGAAGTGATGGGGAATAGCACTTGTATCCACTTTGAGTTGGGGAATACCCAATGAACACAGATTTATAGGATTTTGGATCGAGTTTAGACTGATGTTGTGGCATGACATGTACAGATGCAATGCACCCGAAGGTTCTAAGGGGAATGGATGAGATAGATCAAAAGTTTGGGTAAATTTTTAGGAGTTTTACATTAGAGAGGTGAGTTTAACGATTTTCTAGGGTATGCAACTTATGAGATATGGCGCTGTTAGAACAGCTTCTCCCCAAAGATATTTTGGAACTTGCACGGTAAACATTAGAGATCTTGCAACTCCCAAAGATATTGATGAAGCATTTGCGTCGTGAAGCTAGCAGAAGGCGTGTTATGCTTGGAGGAAAAAAGGAGGCTGTTATTAGTAGTGAAAAGCCTATGGAAACTGTGGCGTTAGCCACAAAGAAAAATCCCTCCATTGACGGTACTCACCAAGAATTGAGTGGAAGTATTTTTTTCCATTTTCAGTTCTCAAGGTTTGTATAGAAGCATTAAACTGATTTATCGTGTAAAACAACTGAAAGGTTTTACCAGTTTCATATTTTTCTTTGAGGAGATAAATCGAACAAACTCTAGTGTGGTGTCTACAAATGTCATAAATCATCGGGTTCCTGAAATGTTCTTTATGCGAGATGGACCCCAGATGTCACTATGGATTCGGGAGAATGGGTGAGACTCTTTATATGGTCTAACGGGAAAGGATGTGCGTGTCTTTGGCTCGCTGACAGATTTCACAAAAGAAATGACTTGGTTTTTTATTAATAACCAAATATGGGTGCAAGCGTTTAAGGTAATGGAAATTACGGTGGCCTAACCTGCCATGCCACAACATTATTAAGTCGTCATTATTGGAAACAGAAGAAAAACTAACCATTGTGTTGTTGCCTGCTTCGCCATTTAGACCTTGTCCTTAAAATAGTCGAGTCCGCCGCTTACTCTACAATTGCTGGTCATCGTCCCCAATTCTAGCTCCTGGATTTCACAAAGAGATGCATATAATTTAGCAGTGCAATTAAGATCGTGGGTCATCTTGCTCATGGAGATCACGTTACACGCTAAGTCCGGAACATGCAAAACTGAGTGCAGAATAATGTTTTTTGACAACCACACTAACCCTTTTCTTGAAGATTAGAGAATGTTCCACTGGCTATTTTTACTCTAGAATTTCCACGGCAAGGAGTATATGAGTAGAATAGTGATGAGTTACTTGTCATATGGTCTGAGGCTGCAAAGGCAAGTATCCAAGGGCAATTATTTTGAGCATGAAGTGCAGTACCTTGTGCATAGTAGCTGTTTGCAGTGTTTTGGTTACCCATGGTTGGCTGACTCAAGAGTTTCTGTAGTTGCTCCAGTTGGGCCTTGGTGAAGTACATCCCATTCGTATCACTGCTAGCTCGAGTGTCTTCATTCTTTTCTTCTACGGCAGCCTATCCTTTTTCCTTGTTTGCTTCCCAAGATTTCCAATTGGATGCTTACCGTGAATATCCCATCAAGTGTCTGGGATGTGGCCCGGTTTATCGTAGTAGCTGCACCACGAACACCCTCCTATCTGATTGTTTCTCTGATCTCCACTTGACTTGTCAATGGAGGGATTTTTCTTTGTTGCTAAAGCCACAGTTTCCATAGGCTTTTCACTACTAATAACAGCCTCCTTTTTTCCTCCAAGCATAACACGCCTCCTGCTAGCTTCACGAAGCAAATGCTTCATCAATGGAAGGCAAAGGCCGACTTCCCAAAATACTTCCTCTTACTTCATCCAACTCTCTATTCAGGCCAGTAAGGAACTCATACAATCTTTCCTTTTCAAGGTGTCTTTTGAACTTTGGATTTCCTTCAAGATCACCCCTGTCAGCTTCATAATGCATGTCCAACTCTTGCCAAAGAGTCTGCAGCTCATTGTACTACTGGGTCACTTCCAAGTTTTCTTGACACATTTCTATTTAATTTGTTCTTGATCTCAAATACCTGAGATGCATTCTCAAGATCAGAGTAATTCTTATTGACAGCATCCTAAATAGCCTTGGCAGTCCAAAGGAACAAATAGGTCCAGCTAATGTGCGAATCCATTCAGTTGATCAACCTTCTCATGACAATTGAGTTGTTGAGTTCCGAATTGGCATATTCGAATCTCCTAGAACTGGACCTTGGATCTATCCAGTGGTATACCCCTCTTTCCTCTTCCTCGAATCAACAAGAGGACAAATTGTGACCACTGGAGGAAATTTTTCCTTTCCAGTTTGTGACTCGTGATCCGCAGTGAGGAGTTGTCCCCGAAAGACTGTGGTGCCATGACGGCTTCTAACGTGGTGGACGACGAAGAATCCTTCTCCACACTTGACATCCCTCCTTCTTAGTTCAACATCGGCTAAATTCAAGGGTAGTGAGGAGAGACAGCAGAGCACGGCTCTAATACCATAAAAGTATAGGTAATTGTATGAGAGAAATTCTCAATGTATTAACATTAGGAAATTACAGTATATGTATACAGCTAGTTGACATCAAAATAAGGAAGAGAGGGCCATCAAATAAGGAATAACTACATTACAGGAATAGCCATCAATTAGGATGCTAACTCCTAGAAATTAGGTCCTATTTACAGCAGTAGCTAATAATCTGGAAATTCCAACACATTTCTTATTTACGTCAATACTGAGTATGTCAGGTAAGGGCTCATGAGGTGCTTGTGAGGTCTGCAGGGGGTATTAATTGGAACCCCGTGTTTCGTAGGAATTTCCAAGATTGGGAGCTAGATGCTGCTTCTGCCTTTCTTCAGAGACTATATCCTGTACGGTCTTTCCGTGATGGCGAGGATAGAGTTGTGGGGAAGGCGGTGCCAAAGGGCTGTTTTTCAGTTACATATTTTTATTCTGTGCTATCCTGCAGAGAGTTACTGGGAGCTTCCTTAGCAGTTGTTTTGGAGGCTGTCGTTGCCTCTTAAGGTGTCCCTTTTTAGTTGGAGGTGGCTAGCAAGACACTGCTAACAGGGGACAGTTGGAGGAACCACGGGAAGACTTATGTGAATTGGTGCTATATGTGCAAATCTGATGGGGAGTTGTAAGTCCTTTGCTTTTCCATGTGGGTTTCAGCCTCCTCTGGCCAGCATTTTGTGTGGGATGGTTTTTTAGCCTCCTCCATGTTCAAGGAGTCATGCTCAACACAGCACTTGATCTATTTCTTTGATGGCCCCTGTATAAATGACACAGGAGGCGGTTTGACCTTTGGGTCGTGATTCCCTTTGGCTCGCTACGGATTGTTTGGTTGGAAAGGAATGGAAAGCATTCGAGGGTGCGGATGCGTCGGTGGACCAGCTGAGTTCCTCTTTATTATCTTTTGCTTTCTAGTGGAGCTAAGGGGGATTCCTCCAATGAGGCCTTTTTAGAGTTTGTGGATTCTTTTGCTGAGAGTATAGGCCCGTGCTTTGGCTCTTTTTCTATCCGGTTATGGCCCCTTTTTGGGTGCTGCTTATCACAAAATTAAAGTAAAAAATTACTGAGTAGGTCAGCGTTGCCTAACTGCAAGGACTACTGGCTTGCGTGTTGTGAGCTTGCTGATCTTCGGTCAAGGTGAACTCGTCTACAATCCTTCAACGTCAATGTGCTTGCCGCATCAGGTAGACCTCACCCTTGCATTGCTTGACGGGGTCATATCTCAACTTGTGTACTGGATATGCCATATACTGTGGTAGTTTATAGGGCCAATATCTGTGCTGTGCTCTTTGGGCATTTACTGAGTTGTTTTGAATAGTGAAGTGGAGGACATTTTCGTCGACCTTCGTTTCTGGATTTTCCTTGCATGAATCTACACTCTTGCAATGAATGGATGTTCAATGTAGGACGCTGTTGCTATGGAAATGTAGGTGCCTATGCATCCCACTTGTTTCTTAGACGGGGCTTTTTTTGCGAACATGTTGTTATCTCACGATATGCGATGCCTAGCTTGTGATATGATGTATACCTAAAACAAAACATTATCACATGCGTATCTGAATCGACAAGCATCGCTTGTATCTTATGCAATATAAATCACGATATGATACAGTAATAGCCGCAATTTTGTATGTTCATATGCCTTGGGGCTTTCACTTCTAAAATCTGTGTCATCTGCATTTATTACAACTAAGAAACAACTTTTCTTTATACTTTTCTGTGCTTTTATTTATGGAATCAGGATTTCGATACACGAACATATCCCGATGTGAAAACTATGACTGTTACGACCACGTAGCTTTGATTGCTTACTAAGTTCATAAGCTTTTTCCAAGACCAAGAACACTCGTTTGGCAAATCTTTCAAGGAGATCAACATCACCTCAGTTTCTGAGTGTCCATAGAAAAAAGTTTTTGGAAAGTAGGGTCCCTATGTCTTGAACTACTGATCTGGTTTCATGCTGAGAGTTACCTGATTCCGAAAGGCTTGTGAACTACCTTCTTCCTGTCTGACCTTCCTACGAAGACAATGGTAAACTGTAGATTCTGGTTTCTGGTATCTTAGATCTTGGCCTTGTAGAATTGAGGTCAACCTAGTATGTTTGGATATAACTTCTAATTTAACATAAAAAATTAATTTGTCGGCATTGCCTAACCGCATTGGTCGCAGGCTTGTTTACTGTGAGCTTGCCGATCCTTTGTCAGGGTGAACATCTATCTATCTACTTTCCTTCATCTTCTATGTCCTTGCGATAAGCACCAAGTAGTCCTCATCATTGCCTTGCTGCGCAGGGCCATATGCATCTTGCTCAACTCGAGTAGGGTGATTTATAGTCATCAATGCCCTTTTTATATAACATGCCACATTTAATGCTAGTTTATTGGGCCAACTTATGTGCATTGTTCTCATGGCATTTGCTGAGTTGTTTTGATGCTGAGGTGTAGGGCACTTTTGTCAACCTTCCTTGGTGGAATGCTGTGTTGGTTGGCATTAATTATCACCCGATAACCACTGGATGTACCCGCTTTTGCTAGGGGTGTAGGTGCTTTTGCATCCCATTTATTTCCTTACTCCGTGCTTTTCTCGTAACATGTTTGCATGCCATTTCTTCTTTGGTGTTCCTAATATGCAAGACGAATCCCTCCAATTCACCTACTTGTGGACCCTTGGAGTCTCCGGAGGGACACCGGTTGATGGAGCTCCACTGCTCCAGTAGCAACTTTGGCATACGTTCTTTCTTGCTAGTATGTAAAATCATTACATTAAAAAAATTATAGTAAACATGATCCTAATCCAACTAATTCAGAAGTTTATAGAAGTCAAGTCCCCCCCACCCGGGGCTAAAGAGAGAGATCTTTGCAATGTTAATTCCATTTGACTAACGTATATAACATGTTTGATTGTCTGCTGAATTTGCTCTTTTGTAATTTGTGTGGGTAACCGTATAAATGGTGGGATTATATGAAGTTCGGAGAGATGTCTTACAGCTCTTGAGTTTATAAAAAGGCAAATTTTACCTTTCTGTCCTCTCCCATTGCAGAATGATGGGAGGGACTGGATAAAGCCATTCTTTATCATTATCTGCAGCCATTTCTCATGCGTCAGTTAATCTTAGCTTACTTCATTGTCTTTAGCAGTGACCATTATTTGCAGACTGTTGATTGAATTCCCTATACTGCTAATGGCACCTAAAGTTTATCACATTGTTGATTTTGCCCTTAGAAACAGGCGGTTTGTGTCACCTAGTTCCTACTAAAGCAGAATGATGGGGAGGGATTAGATACGGCCATTCTTTTTTATTATCTGCAGCCAGACCCGCATTTCTCATGTGCCCGTTAATCTTAGCTTACTCCATTGTCACCAGCAGTGACCATTATTTGCAGATCGTTACCCGAGTTCCCTCTACTGTTAATGGCACACTAAAGCCTATCGCATCCTTTATTTTGCCCTTAGAAACAGGTGGATTGTGTCACCCTAAAATCCATTGCATCTTTAAGGGATTTGCTGCTTCAAACAGTGACATATGCCTTGCCATCTAGAGATGCTTTCTTCTGTATCTGTATAAACCATGCCATCTAAGTGCTGTTCCTGAGGACACTCCATTGGGACATCTGATGTGTATTTTGACTGCTACGCGTGGTTGATATTGCCCACAGTTTTATTTTTGTAGGAAAATATATAACGAGTTGCTGGTCTGATGCTCATATTGATGTGCGTCTTTTTATTTAATTGAAGCAACACATAGCAGTAAAGAACTTAACCCTCCTTCTAATGCCTGGTCCAGATATAGCAGTGATGCTTCAGGGGTTTCTTGCTGCTCAACAGTTTTCCAGGAATGAGTTTCTATCACCTGCAGCTTTACTCGGATATGTAAAGGACTAAGTGTAGCAGGAGTAATAGGGAATGAAGCCATTGGTCCGCAGATTATATATCTGTATTAATACTTGTAACATAGCTTAACACTTGGTGTAATAGGATTTGTAGATGTTAAGAATTTCTTTTGGGCAGCATTTGTTACAGGTTTTGTTGGTGGTTTTCTGTTCACAAATTTCTCTATCTTGTTGCGCGTTGAATCGATTGCTAGAAGATGAGCAGCAAAGGTCAGTTTCTCAATGGTTTTTCTGCATCTGTTTGCATTGAGCTCCAAGGCATAAGGGATGACAGGCATTGATGACATTTTGGACATTCCAAAGGCATTAGAAATGGCACAAGCGATGGAACTGCAATATCGTACGGGGCATGTACAGCCCTCTTCATGTTGATTTTTCCTTTTTAGGTAGTGGTAATTATATTGCAAACAAGAGAAATCTCTTACAAGGCTAAGAGCCACTGAGTAGCTTGTGGTCTGGTATTTTCTTCATTATTGACACAATTAGCAGCTTCGTAAAGGTTCTAAGACATGATCCTGGCCAACATCATTCTTTCTCCCTTACATATTACTCCCTCGGTGTCAAAATATTTGATGGTGTTTGATTTGCATTGTTGTTCAGGATATAAGTTATATTTTATGAGTTTCTCATTCTATCTCAAGAGACAGAAAGAGGGAAGAAAGTGGGCTTCGTAGAGGATTAAATAACAAGAGACAAAATGGAATAAGTTATTTACACAAGGGTAAACATGAAAAAAAATACTTAGAGATTTTTTTTATATAATTTGGAAAATGATCAATTTTTTTTTTTGAAACATCTTAAAAGAAGTATGATTATTTTTTTCCCGGACATGAGAGTACTATTTTAGGGTTCCTTGGTCGGTTGCAAGAAAATCCTAGTATTGCGCGCTCTCTTAAGGCAATAAAGGCTTGTGACTGATTTTGTAGGAAAGGTATCTGTCTCTATGTAGTAATAATTTTGTATTGCAAAAGCCATCTCCTCATCCCATTCACAAATAGTAGTAATAGGATTGTTAAATTACGTTTCGAATCCTGAGAAAAACTACAACCTATTGTTATTGTTGTCATGCTATTCAGACTTTAAGGCCACGATGGTCGATCTTTTCATGCTATATGGTACACGGTTGCATGGTGCTTCTGGTATACAACTCCTTTGTGAAAGCTAAGCCACGGGAAGCTCACCATGAAGCCCTACGTCGAGATGAATACAAGCTCAAGATGAATGCAAAGAAGTTTCTTTTGGATGCATCTACAAGATTGCTCCTCGGTTTTATTGTCAGAAAACGGTGGGCGCTTGTATATACTCAACATGCTCATCCCTTCTCGACCTATTGTTGTTATGAGTTTCTTATTTGACGTCCTAGTTGTAAGTAAATAAAAAATATAAGAGGACTGATAATATCAGTTCACTGATATCCAATTAAACTACATTGGTTTGGTCGCTAAAATTCTTAGTGGCACATTATCATAATAACATTTAGTGACACCCATCTCTTACTTTCTTGACGACAAAAGTAAGGTGGCAATGGATAGCAATTTCTTAAGGTAAAACTTTGGCATACTATCCGGTTGAAGGAAGATAATTACAACCACTTATATAGCGATAGTTCATAATCGTTAAATGTCTTTAGTGGCTCTTATTTAGTGATGTTAAAAAGTTATGTTGCTAAGAATTGTCGTTAAAAGTATTAGAATTAATACTAATTACAATTAGCAAGTATTATATATATATATATGTGTGTGTGTGTGTGTTCATCCTCCTACAACTTGATAGCAACAAAAATCTTTCTATTCCTAAATATTTTCATCATAAGCCAAAAAAGGCATCAATGGAATTGAGCTTGTACCAATGTGTTCTGAGGTGTCAAAATATGCTCTCTCTTCCGTATCTACCTCGTCCCAAGGGGAAACACCACCTGACAGCCAAGTCTCTGACATCCACCTTGATACATCAGCAAACCACAAACAAATACCATAGTCATTTCACTCCCCAATCTCATTCAAGGATACATTATTACGGCAGTCTGAAAATGAAATCACGGATATGGTTCTTGGAGAAGAAGCCCCAAGTGATGATGATGAAATGGAACCAAATCAAACCCCAACAAACAACCCTGGAAGAAGGCACTCAACATCAAAATCATGGGTGCTTTCTTTTCGGCGACCATGATAGACCCGAGACTAAATGGAATCTAGAGACCAACAGGAAAATGGACATTATCCAATTGGCAAACGGCTTCTTATAATCAAATTCGAGATGGACACTCACTACCCCAAAGCACTGGAATAAGGATCGTGATTCATAGGAACAAACTTCTTATCAGTTCAACGATAAAGCCATGACTTTGATCCTAACACATAAACCATTGCGATGTTGGTAGTTTGGGTGAGACTAAATGGGCTACGATGGAATACTTCGATCGTTAAATCCTCACTGTAATAGGAAAGAAATTATGAATCCCTTACGCTTGATACAGTTACGTCCACCATCCCAAGGGGGCTATTTGCCTGCATCTGTGTCCGGATTGATTCTCCTCTGGTCAAAGAAATCCAAATATGAAGATACGTTTAAAAAATTCCAAAAAGAGAACCTTCCGTGTGAATGCATTGGTCACTCCGCCGAGGGATGCTTGAATGGAAGTAGGGCCCAAAATCAATCACAAACCACCTAGCCACCTGAACGGCCCCTCCAACCACTGGGATCCATAAATTGAGGACAACAAAATAGTTACACGCAGGGAAGGACAACACTTATCAAGGGAAATCAAGAAGAAGGCCCATGGACATTGGTCACGCCTCGCCATGTCGGGGGAGGGGGGGGGGGGGGGATTGCTCAACCATGTACTCCCACAAACACACATCGCTTGTAACCAGAAGACATGATGTAGAGCCACCGATCTACTGCCGGTACCAAGGTGCCTGGAAAAATTGCTAATGGCAAACACCTTTTGACGGGGTACCCACCTCAGCCATGCCCTGCACTTCCTGAATCGACCTTCTGCACGAAGCCCTCATAAATTACACCCTAAAAAGGCACTTTTACACAGACCCACTTTAATAAACTTACTCTAGTGACCCAACCCATAAAAAAAAAGTACCACGTGTGACATCTTGAACCCATTCAACTGCTTGCTATCGCCTATGAGAATCACCGAAGAAGATTTGGCAGAAATCCGACACACCTTGAACTCCCACGACACTGTAACTCCTCAACCCTAAAAACTGATCTCCTCAGTCAACCCATCTAGAAAAATCACGCCGGTGATCATTAGGATGGCCTCAGGAAATAATGCATTTTGTAATTCTACTCTATATAAGCGAAGCATACCAACAGAAACAACGACATGAACAGTAATGGCATCATATAACCACCAACTTTAAGCCAGATAACCTTAATCACAAACATGTAAGATGAGGCCAAGTGCACTAACACATAACTGCTGAGCTCAGGATGCCCCACGCTATCACCAGTAAGTCAGGAAGCTACATCTCAAGCCCCGCTACTCAGGCACCTGAACCACCCCCAGCTAGCAGTCGACCACTCAGTTACCTTCTGGCCCCAGTGATATCCCACTGTCGCATCCCAGAGCTCAACCTGATAGTATCCTTCCTCACAATGCCTATTTGTCCTCTATTCCCTATCCAGGGACACCCAACGTAGATTCCACCCATGGAAGAAACACCACCCCGCCCCATGTCCCCATTCTCAGCTACCCCAACCTCTGTGCCACCCAAATTTAGCACCCTTTAACCTCAATTTATCATCATCAGAGAACAACATATCGATAATCACCACCCGACCCCAGTCACCAATTCTCTTCATGTTGGGCAACCACACCACAAATCCAAACTAGTTACGCCAAAAAAGACACCGCATTGGAAATTTCCACCACTATTGCAACCTAGTACGCCCAAATTCAAACACTTGGCACATGATTCCTTGCCCACAAATGACAAACAAATACCTAGCACTAGGCGACATAGAATTGCAGCTCATCGACGATCAAGAATTGTCACCAACATCCTTTTCTCCCATCTCACACTACCGATAACCGTTACCGCCATGTGCTCCGTCGAGCCCGAAATGGGATGCCCAAGCTGCAATGTGCAATTGCAGAAAATTAATGTGAAACTGGGGGAGATATTTACGCGGCCAGGATGGACAAAGATAAATCTCTAGCCGTAGAGTAGGACCATGTAGTATGAACGCATGACTATCCAGAATCCGAAAATCATGAACTGTATCGCATGGAATTACAACGGAACGGGGAATACCCACTTCACTCTTCATGCCAAGGACCTTATTCAGCGGCACAAGCCTAAAGCCATGATTCTGCTAGAAACAAAGATGAATATATACTGAGGCAACAAAACGTATCACAACTTCCATGGCCTTCGTTTGTAATCACCATGTGGATGAAAATGGCTATCGTGGGGCTATATGTCTGCTCTGGAATCCACTAAAGCTACAGATAGACGTTGTTCATGAGTCCCCACAGTCAATTCATGCTGTGGTCCAGGTACGTAACAAACTACCATGGTTAATGTATGCCATTTGCGCTTCTCCTATTAACCACTTGTGAAAATAATCTGTGGCTGGATATGTCAAATGTGAAACGTTCTCTAACCTTCCTTAACTTCCGATGGGAGATTTAAACGAAATTATTGGTCACTCGGGAAAAAAAAGGGGTAGCCCGTTCATGCTAGGACATGCTAGATCTTTTCTTAATTTCATAAACAATACAAATTGATAGACTTAGGTTTTAACGGGCAATCTTTTACGCGGGACAAACCATAGATTCACTCGTCATGATTGTATTCAGGAAAGGCTAGACCGAGCGTTAGCTACTGAGCCGTGGTTAAGCTTGTATCCAATACTCAAGTTATTCATTTACAACGAACCCATTTGGACAACAACCCGATATCCCTTTGTTGTAACTAAAGGACGGCTACTCAGATTCATGATCGTCCTTTTCGCTTTGAGAATGCTTGGTTTAATCACCCGACTCTCAAACCCAGTGTCCTTAAGAACTGGGCATAAATTCCCTTGCAGCCGTATCTTTTGATACAAAGCTGAAAAATTTAACAAACCATCTGTTGTCTTGGAAAAAGGAAAATTTTAGGGATTTTTTTTTTAAAAAAAGCAAAACATCCTTGCCCGTATTAAAGGCATCCAAAAATCCCTGGCAACTTACCACTCGGATTTTCTCATCCAACTTGAGAAGGATCTATAAAGCAGATAGCACTATTCTCTATCAAGAGTATGAATACTGGAAACTTAGGGCTAAGATGCAACGGGAATACAAAGGGCGATCGCAACACCAAATTCTTTCATATGTCAACGCTAAATCATCATTGTAGAAACTGCATTGAGATGTTAAAAAATTATCAAACTATATGGCTCACAAATAAAAAGAAAATCAAAGATCTGTTTAAAAATCACTTGTCCACCTTCTATGGGGTTCGTAACTCAACTCACAGTGATCATAGCTGGCACATTTTGATTGATTACTGCTCCGCCCCGACTTATATCTACCTTTCCAATACCCCCATGACTAAATTAAAGATGCACCTTGTGAAGTGGGGTCAAATAAGGCCTGGGATCAGATGGTTATCACCCGGGCATTTTTCAAAAATACTGGGATATTTTTGGCCCCAACATCACCGAGCTAGTTAAAACGTGTTTCCAAAACCAAACCATCCCCGACACTTTAAATAAAACTCATATTGTTCTTATACCTAAGATCGCCCAACCGAAGATGATCTCTCACTTATGACAGATCAACCTTTGCAAAACTACTTACAAGATCATCACTCGCATTATATAAACAGCCTACGACCTTTAGTTGATACGTTAATCCACCCTAGCCAAACTAGCTTTCTTAAAGGTCGTTGTGCCGCTGATAACATCATTATCGCTATCGAAATCTTACATAGCATCAGGAAAAAATCTGGGAAGGTTGGCCTTTCTATGGCAAAGCTTGCCTTAGAGAAAGCCTATGACAACCTTAACTGGCATGTTCTTATTCCATGTACTCATGAAACATGGTTTTTCTTCTTCTATTGATCTCATAATGAGTTGTGTGACTTTTGTCCAGTGCACTCTGGCACGGACAACCCACAGACTTTTCCACACCCACACTAGGTGTAAGACATAGTGACCCCTCTCCTTTCACACATTTATCCTTTGCTAAATGCATAAACTGACTGATCACGCTCACATGAAATGCAATATCTAGACGCGTGTGTGACAAGAAAATCAGCTTGCCCACTAACCTTTGGTACTATTCACGATCAACATCTTTCCACCTTATATATCCAACTTAGCATTAGGCTCCATAAGTGTCTCGATTGCCTATAACCTAACATACCAGTATCTTAAAAAAGATCCGGTACATATTTTCGTTTGAAACTGGTTTTTCCAGCCTTGCTCCTCACAACTTCCATATTGAGAAAGTACCTTAGTGCTCCAAGATCCTTCAGCTCGAACTCACCTGCAAGGTACAATTTTAAGATAATTCTCCACGGTCATCTCCTGTAATAATGATATCATCCACATACACTATAAGGATGACAATTTTTCCTTCCTTATAGTGCTTGTAAAATAATGTATGATGTGCTTGCTTAAAACCTCTCCTTTTGACTGCTTGGGTGAACTTCTCGAACCATTCTCTAGGAGATTGCTTCAATCCATAGAGAGATTTTCTTGATTTGCATACCAAATTACCTTCTCTTTCAAACCCACTATGATAATCCATATAGACTTCTTCATGTAGGTCACTGATGTGGAAAACATTCTTCATATCCAACTGTTCTAGAAACTAATTAAGGTTGGATGCCAATGATAGGAGGACTCTCACAATATTAAGTTTGGCTACTGGGGCGAAGGTCTCTTGATAATCTACATCGTAGATTTGGCTGAACCCTTTGGCTACTAGTCTCGCTATATGCCAATTAATTGTTCCATCTGCATAAAAGTGTACTGTGAACACCCACTTGCAACCTACCGTCTTCTTCCCTCTAGGCAGTTCCATAACTTCCCATGTATCGTTCCTTTTAAAGCACCAATTTCTTCTTGAACCACAATTCTCCACTTTAACTTAGGATCATCAAGAGCTTCTTCTATGTTTTTCGGTATTTATGTTTTAGACAATAGTATGGTAAAGGCACGAAATGTAGGAGAGAGTTTTTCACAAGAATTGAACTTGGATATAGAATGCTGAGTACTTATCTGGTTTCTTTTATAACGGTAATTGGCAGGTCTAGGTCCACCTCTTTAGTCAAATTCTCGGTACCCTTCTGAATAGAATGATTAGTGCCATCATGATGAGTATGGTCATCAGCTTGCTCTACATCAGGGCTAGGGATCAGTTCCGACTCTTAGCCTTGCAGAGTTTCTGGTTTATCACCATTTAGAGGAAGTTTCATGCGTGAATACACAAGTAAAGGCCAAGAATTTTCCCTTGTTTCCAATATTTTCTTTTGTTCAACGAGTAGCATCATAGGTTCAGATTTTGATATTGGGCAGGGTAGTTTGTGGTGATGGTTCGGGCTCATGTTCATTGCAAGGCTTATCTTCATTTAAAGTCTCCTCCTAAAGATAAGCTTGTTGAAAGAAAGGTTGAGACTCAAGGAATATGACATCCTTAAGACAAAGAAAAGACGAAGTGATGGGGAATAACACTTGTATTCATGTTAAGTTGGGGAATACCCAATGAACACGCATTTATTGGAGTTTGGATCGAGTTTAGACTGATGTTGTGGCATGTCATGTACATATGCAATGCACCCGAGGGGAATGGATGAGATAGATCGGAAGTTAAGTTTTAGGAGTTTTGACATAAGAGAGGTGAATTTAAGGATTTTCAAGGGCATTTGGTTTATGAGATATGAGGCAGCTAGAACGACTTCTCCCCAAAATCTTTTGGAACTTGCATGGTGAACATTAAAGATCTGGCAACTTCCATAAGGTGACGATTTTTTCTTTTGGCTATACCATTTTGCTGTGATGTGTCATGACATGAGCTTTGGTGAATGATTCCATTAGTTTGAAAGTACTTTCGAAGAATTGAGTGGAAGTATTTTTTTCCATTGTCAGTTATCAAGGTTGGTACATAAGCGTTAAACTGATTTTTTTATCATTGAGTAAAAAAGAAAAAAAAAAACCAGCTTCAAAATTTTCTTTGAGAAGATGAACCCAACAAACTCTAGTGTGGTCATCAATAAATGTGATAAATCATTGGATTACTAAAATACTCTTTATGCGAGAAGGCCCTAGATGTCACTCTGGATTAGGGAGAATGGGTGATACTCTTTATATGGTCTAACTGGAAAGGGTGTGCGTGTGTTTGCTAGCTGATTGATTTCACAAAAGAAATGACTTGAATTTTTATTATTAAACAAATCTGGGTGCAAGCATTTAAGGTAATGTAAATTAGGGTGGCCCAACATGCGATGCCACAACATTATTAAGTCGTCATTATTGGAAACAGAAGAAAAATTTACTGTCGTTGCCTGAAGTAGTAGAAAAATTAACTGTCATTGCATGGTGCTTTTTGTGTACAACTCCTTTGCGAAATCCAAGACACGGGAAGCTCACCATCAAGCCCTTCATCGAGTCTTGGGAAAAAAGTTGTCAAATACAAGCTCAAGATGAACACAAAGAATTTTCATTTGGATGCATCTGCTGGAATGTTCCCCGGTTTTAATGTCGTAAATTGTGCATGCTTGTATATACTCGACATGTCCATCCCTTCAATCTATTTGTTGCCATGAGTTTTTTATTTGAAGCATTAGTTGTAAAGGAATAAAAAATAAAAGATGATTGATAACAACATTCGACTAATATCCAATTACACTACACTTTCGTTGCTAACAATCTTAGTGGTACTTTATCACAACATTTATTGACACGCATTTCTTACTTTCTTGAGGACAAAAGTAAGGTGGTAGTGGATATCAATTTCTAGAGGTAAATTTTGGCCGCTATCCGGTTATAAGAAGATAGTTATAAATTTCATTATAGCGACAATTCATGATCATTATTTGTCTTTAGTGACTTATTTAATGACACTAAAAAGTGCTGATGCTGTCGCTGGAAGTATTAGAAATGACACTAACTATAGCTAGCAAGTATTAGTCATTGCTACATATATGTATTCATCTTCCTACGGAATAGCAGCAAAAATCTTTCCATTCCTAAAATAATGATCGTCTTGCATTTGCTCTTTCTATACCACAAGCTTGTCAAAGGCTTGTGAACACCTTATTTCTAGTATCATTATTATTTATACTAATGTAGTGCCTATTTTATCACAGATGGCGGAGTAAAGGCGCTCCAACATGAGGTGAAGCCCCTAATATATGATATGTGCAGTATCAGCTCCTTTTTTGTATGAGTGCAGTATTACTATGAGTGATCCGGACATCATTCGAGAGGTTAAAGTGTGTGCTCAACATGCCATTAATGCAAACCTTTCTACCGATTAGGAGTGATCATGGCTTTCAGGAACCTTGTGTGGGAGGAATTCTACGTAGTGGCCAGCTATACTTATATACAGGAGCTTTCTTATTCTTGCTTTAAAAAAAAAAAAAAAAAACCATCCAAAAAGGGCGTCACTTTGCCAACTTTTGCGAAGGCAATGTCGGGTTTGCCCTTTTGTAGGATTTACTGGTGAGGTAGTTTTGGCCAAAGGGATAGTGGGGGAATTTAGTAGGATTGAACAGAGGTCGGCACCTCCGCCCAGACAACCCCCGAATGCTCTGTGGAGGCAGTGTAGTGTATAGTGCTGCTGCTGGTATTAAATCGAATCATGTCCGGTGCCTGCAACTGTCCGGCCGCCGCCGCCTCTCCCCAATGCTTCCCGCCGCGGCTGTCCCCGTCACTATCACTGACACCAACCAGAATCACTGCTAATACTACTTCAAAGCTGTCTTTTCTTCTCAACTACACTAATTATGTCAGCCATACTCCCTTCTCCTCCTCCTCCTCCTTATCCCTGTCCACCAATTTTCCCCTTGGTCGACGCATGCTTCTCACCGCCGCCTCAACCACAAATTCAAACCCTATTGGCAGTAACAGCAGTAAGGATTCTAAGAAGAAGCGACAAGAAGAAATAACGGAGGAGGAACGGGTACAAGAGGAAGAGGAGGAGGAGGAGTTGCCGTGGATACAGGAGAAGGCGCTGGACCTGGTGGAGTTCACGGGGTCTGTTAGCCAGGCCATCCCCGGTCCCAGGGTCGGCCACACCTCCTTCCCTTGGATTCTCGCCCTCCCCCTCGCTTATGTCGGCGTCTCCTTTGTCCTTGCCTTCGTCAAGACCGTCCGCAAGTTCAATTCCCCCAAGGCCATTCGCCGCAAACTGGTCATTCCCTTTCCTCAATCTCACTTCCGTTTCGATGCTTTCGTTTCACTTATCTTTTTTAACGCTTCTGTTTTATTGCTTAGAATGCTGCTATTTAAGATGAAGTCGTTACCAAATGCATCTGACTTTCCAGAATAATGATAGCAAAGGCGGCCAGGCTCTGTAGACATTAAGTATATGCGACATTTTATTTGCTTTATTTATCTAATTACAATGGACCCTTTCCATGTGATTGATTGACTGAATGAGTGGCCTACGCATTACCCTGCCTTCACAAGTCTCCTCAGATAGAAGTTCCTTACTGGGTGCAAAATTTGTAGACATATTTGTTATGATGGAAAATTTTGTTACAAGCTGTAGTGGTGAAAGAGGATAGGCATCCAAACCCCGAAAGAAAAAAGATTAGTTTGCATACACGCCCCTCATGGTCTGGTTGACTGCATTAACACACCTTTGATTCCATTTTTTGCAAACGGCCTCTTGTGATGCCAAGTGTTGCGTCCGTCAAAAACCGTAACAAAATAGAGGATATATCTGATTTACTCTTACAAATTTGTGTTCAACCATCACTGCCTAATGCTCCTATTGTTCAAAAAGCCTAACAATTAATCAAGCCAGATTGAACCAGATCTGGCCGTGGATGGTGGTTTTGGATGGGATTGGTGGTGGTGGACAGGGCAGGATTGGAGGGGTGGATGTGTGGTGGTAGAGTGACGAGGACCTGGCGGCGGCCATGGCAACGACCATCTCCTCATCTCATGACCTAAATGTCGATGGTGTTGACGATGGAGATGCGCCGCGACGAGGTGCCGGTCATGGAGGCGAGGAGATGGTGGCGGTGGAGTGGGGGTTAAAAGTAAAGTGGGGAGGGGCAGCAGGGTGGTGGTGACGAGGGGGATGGCCGGCAGAGAGGTGGTGATGGAGGGGTTACATGTGGTAGTATTGGTGGACGGGCTGGTTGGTGGTGGTGAAGGGAGAGTGGTGGCGAGTAGGGTTGGTCTTGGATGGGGTTTGGTTCGTGGAGAAGAATAAGGGACATGGGAGAGAAATAAAAGAAATGGAAGGGTATTAAAGTCATTTGCGAACATTGATCTGCCCAAAACGCATTTTTCAGCTCGTGTGCATCACACGCAGTCAGTGTGAATGACTTTTTTTTTATGGAACACAATAACCACTACAAGGGGCCACTTGCAAAAAATGGAATCGAGGATGTGTTTTTGCGATCTGCCCAAACCATGGGCTGCTTTTTTTCGCAATTTACCCAAGAAAAAATCAAGGTCAGTTGCTGCTTAGTCAGTAAACATTTACCTAGTAATTTGTTTATCTTTGGCAGTGCATGTATCTTACTTCTACCATGGTTCATAAATTTTGACCGAAGATGCTATCTATCCTGCATTTCCATCTTTAGAAGGCGCTAAAATATGGCAAGGACCTTCTGAAGAACCAGAGTTACCTAATTCTCCTACTCCCCATAGCGTCCCGCATAGCAACTCAAATATGTTACTCTGAATACTGGTACTCTAAATCTAATGAACCGATCGTAATGTTCGTGTTTTAATAAACTCAGTATGTAGAAGTCAGATAACATTAGTTAATAGATGTTATATCTCCCTTCTTCTCCTCACCTCTATTGGCAAGCAAAGTGATTTATATATATGTCGATACATAAATAAAGAAAACAATGTATGTATCCTGCCAAAGGGAACCAAAGAAGTGGTTCTCCGGGAATTGTTACCCCAAATATCGAACCGACTAAGCCTACCTCACATACTATGCACTGGCAAATCGACGAACCATGTATAACATACCAAAGCGAACGACAAATCAGGTAACACTACCCTTCTTTTCAGTTTACACCTGCTGCATCACATGCTGACAGTTAGTTAGCATACATCTTCTTACGCTTTGTCCACACTTTCCTGCTACAGTTATTGGATTTCCCCCAAACATTTGTTTATCCTAGATTGGGACTTCCCTGAGCAACAAACAGGTTAGGTTCTTAGAGTTTGTTAGTTGTTCAAGTGATCACGAAGCAACAAGAAATTTAGCCAGCAATTAACTGTAAACAGCACCGCAATTCGTTTTACTGCTGCGGCATAAAGTATTGGTATCATAGTTTCTAGGAGATTGAAATCTGCAGAACCCACTGTTCCTCCATCAGATTGGTATCAAGGTAAAACTCTTAAATTTTCCATCAGAAATTTGACTTTATTGATTGTTATTCGGAATCAAAATTTTAAAGCACTACTTGGAACAATTTAGAGACTCCAAGTGGAAGGAAGGATAAGTTGAAATCAGCTGTCCTCGCTACAGACTGCTTTAGCTACAACTTTGTGGTAATCTTAGATGATAAGACCGTTAAAGGCACCTACTTTATGTTTGCACTTCTTGAAAATGCTTTTATGAGCTAATAGTGATAGTCGTACGGCAAGGTTGTAAGCGATGCAATTCTTGAAATACTCGAGCAGAGGACTAAATAGCAAAAGAACGTGCTTAGATCGGAAAAATCTAAGTGAAGGGGCCATAAAAGGATGTTAATGATGTAATAATTGTTGACTTCCTAATTATTTGTAGCTTGAACAGTGCAACAATTAGAAGGGCTTCTTTCGAATGTCTTTGTGGTTACGAAGGTTGAATTAGCTCTAGATAACTTACTGAAGGTTTCAGGTTGTCCACAAAATTTTCTGTTTCCAATTCCCCAAATTTCACACTTATTCAGTATAAAACTCAAGGTCAAATGTTGGGTAAGACGATGAAGATTGTATTTATTAAAGTGAGCATAGTGAGACCTTTCTGTGGGAGATGCCTAACAATCGTCTAGTTATTTGTGGTTAAATTGTCTTCCCGTCATGGTAATATTAGGGTTGTGTGCTCCCGGTTTTGATCACATTTAAGGGTAGAGTGAGTCTTAACCTTAGTTGCAGGAAACTCCTAATATGGTGACGTTTCTCTCTCGGAAACTCGCTTTTGCGATCCCAAGTTAGGAGCTCCATGGGATCTCGTCCCAAGCTAATACGGGAACTCGATCCCGTTAGCTGGATAGAGATGCATGGAACAAGTGAGAGAATACCTGAAAATCAAGCCCTTTTCAACTCAATTCCTTGTTTCTCTCTTCCTTCAAGTCCTTAAAGCCTTCTTGTTTGTTGTTGCTAACTATGTAAACTATACTAAACAAATGATAATACTCTTTACGCATTTATTTATTCAAGCCGCTCTCAACCTCAGATTCTTCTTGGTGCTTACGCTCCCCCGCCCCCGTTCCCGCTCCCGCCCCCGCTTTGTGCAACTAAGGTCTTAACACATACACACACACACACACACACACTCTCACACGCACATGTATATATATGTTATCTAAAGGATAGGATGCCAATAACCATGTCCACTTAGAGTGTGTTTGGATGAGGATTTCAAATTAGGAATTTCAATTTGAGTAAGGATTTGAAAGTACCTTAAATGAAATCCGTTGTTTGGTAACTACAAAAGAGAATTTGTGAAATCCTTCAAGGGATTTGACAGAGGGATTTGGGGGGCCAAAAGCCCTAGTTGAAACCACCACTCTGTACTAGTATTTTGACAAATCCACATGAGAACTAACCTTCCACAATTCAAGCCTTATTTTGTGCGACATTACTTTCTACTTTTTTGTCTTTTATTCAACAATTCATTGATACTTTATTTATTTCATAGCTGATATTGTTATACAATACACATCCAAGAATGTTGCCAAACATTAAACTCTGCAAATTTCGAGATTTTAAAATGCAAGGATTTTTTAATGAAGGGATTCTAAACTTCGTGCTAATTTAAATTCAGCATCTAAACTCACTCTTAATGAAAACATTAAACTAAAAGTTGATACAAGATGAGCACCTAGGGAAAAAGACCATTTGCAGATATATTATGGCAAGAAAAGGTTTCTTTTGCTACAATATGAGTATCACTAAGTAATTTAAGATTTCTAAGAGTCGAGCTTTAGCTATGTCCATGGGGCTTGAATTTGTCCTAGATGCTCTGTATTACGTTTAACAGTCTATCAAAATTTTCTAATTAAATTCTTACTCCCAGTAATACAGGATAGTCCTTAGTAACAGGTTATTTCTTGTACTCGCTTATATGTACAAGATATGTTAGTGTCTACTGCAACCAGTAACAGGTCATTCCTTGTAAGTTACTATGTGTCAAGTCCAATCACTTGTTTTTTGTTTTTTTTGATACTTATCCAAAATAAGAAGGAAAAAAAGAACATTGATTGGATTTTCTGCATTGTTGAAAGAACCGCTAGCACTACTATGAGTCCACAAATATGTCGTAGATCAAGTCGGCTTTGGCATCGATGTCGTTCTTTCAGATTTTTCATTTTTTTTTTGGGTTTGACATTCTTTCACTTAGATGTGGTAGATTGTTAGCATTCTGGACCTTTTTAAAATGGTTAGATCTGAAGTTACTCATTTTTTCTAACTACACTTGCCCTCCTTATTTATATATTTTTATGCTTTACCATTAATTCCTGGTTAGTTTTGATGTATGATTAGCTTTTTAGCAACTCATCAGAGAAAATCTTATTCAGGTCAATAAAAATGCCCTTCTATGCAAATCAATAGACGAGTTGTTTGAAAAAGGAAATGGAGTACAACAATCAGCTTTGAAGGAACTGGTACAGGAGGTTAGATGCATATGATATCTTTGCTTCTAACCTGTTCTCTTACATTGTTTCCCTGACTAGTGCAGCTCTGTTAAGGGTGTCCGATTTAACTTCGTCTATCTACAATGTTGACATGTTGTAAGCTATTCACAGACAATTTTTCTTTTGGACTCGTGTGTCATAGTTAAAATATTGCTGCTTCCTAGTTTTTGTGTATATACCATATTGCTTCTTATAACCAAGACATTACATAGGTTCATCATAAAGCCATGTTAATCCATTTCCAGACTTTCTCAGATATCCTCTACATAACTGTGTAAAGAGTTTGGTTGATATTGCTATGTTAGTGTTCAACTTCTGTTTCCGTGCAGCTTTATGCTTCTGTCTGGGGAAGTACCTACTGGGTAAAGGGGGAGAATAGAAGGGCACATTGCTGTAGTTGTCAAGTTTGGGATTTAATTGGAATGTTGAAATTTACGTCTATTCACAACATCGTGGCCTCTCGCTTGCGTCCTTACTTGTAAAAGACACACAACTGGTTTGCTGGACTACTGCAATAAGTTATATGCTTAGCTGGGCTGGGCAAAGTGCCACTTTGTTGAATTTTGCGACGCATGGAGTTAAAAATTGTCTAGAAATATATTCCACTAAGTGATTCAGAAAAATGTTTCACCGGTTACATTTCGGAACTCGCATGTTTTTGTTGTTTGTCTAATTATCGTCTATACTCTATAGTGTTTGTTAGGCTACTAAAGTTTGTAAACATTGTTGATGCATATCCAGACAGGTTTTAATATGGAGGAGATTTTACGCAAATACATACGGTATGCATTGAACGAAAAGCCCTTCAACCCAGAGTTTGTTGCAAACTTGATCCAGCTCAGGAAAGCATCTTTGCTGGATGATTCTCAACTAGCTGAAATAGTTAATGAAATCTCAAGACGAATTGTGAAAGACAAAGGTGATTCATAGTACAACTATGTGTTAATCCACATCTTTTGCAAATTTCCTAATTATGTATCAATAATGGAAGTAGGAAGGTCTGTGCTTGGTTGGACCTCTTAACACATGTACAACGGGATCATGCCCGACTAAATTAATTTGATGTTTACGAAATTAGCAAATGTTTGAAGAATTTAACACATGGAAGCAAGGTTATCTTCCTCAGTGAATCAGGCCTTTAATCGGATTCAGTATTTCTTTTGTCTTGTCAGTTTCTAGAAGATAAGCAATACACTGGCAAGGCAGAAAGATGCCTATTATTTTAGTGCAGAAAAATGAGGCCTTTTGTTTGCCTTTGTGCCTGCATGTGGAGTACCTCGTCTTGTATATGCTGGTTGTGTCATGATATTTATTTAGTTTGCTGGACAAGAGGGACCTGTTGAAAGGAAGCAGATTAGCAGACCACTGAAGATTGCTGACTATTAATCTGCACGTTTCAGGTCCGGTTGTTATGGATATGTCGGGATATTCTGAAAGGGGTTTCAAAAGAAAACTTGCTGTCCAAGCTCTTTTTGGAAAGATTTATTATCTATCTGAGGTAAGAGGCTATTGTCTCAAGTACATTAATTTTCAGCTGTTGGTTATTGCATTCTGCTATGAACATGCGGTCCTACTAAATATTGTTATTGATCTAGTCGGCTTGTGAAGTAACGGTTTGAATAGATGTATTGTATTGATCTATGGTCTGTTAGTTCTCAGAACAACTACAATTGGCTAGCTCTCTGGCTTCTCTACTAACCATTCCCGCGAACCTAATTGTTATGTTAACTTTTCTTTCAACCAGCCGTCATAATTACGTTTACCATTTCTTAAGCTGGTTTTCACAAAATCTGCTGTAAATCAGTTTTCAAGTTGTTTCAGACATAGAAATTGGCCATTGAGTCAGTGTCTAATTGAGATAGATCTGGTGGTATAGAATCTTAATCTTGGTTGTCTTTGTCGGTATTCCCTGTTATAGTTTGAAGTAACCTTGTTTTCTAGTTAAATTTGTTGGCTGATTGGGTTTAATGTAACGTTGTGGACCAGCTGCCAGAGTTCTGTTCAAGGGATAGCTCTTTAATTGTGAAGGAAATATTTGGGGTAGCAGAGTAAGCCCTGTCGTTGAACTCTCTTTTCAATTTTGTAGTTGTGCATAGGAAAGGAAACTGAAGAACCCTTAATGCCGGTTTCTATGGTGCTTTATGTTAACCCTTGCTTTGCTTTTCTAAACATCTCAGCGAAGATGCTGAAAAGCTTAGGATACACGCAGTTTCAGAAGCTGGGGATATGGAATCTCTAGAGAAGATGGTTGATGGCTCAGATTCAGAAGAATCAGTAGATGGTTCAAAGGCTGCGCCTTGATACTATATGTCTGGACGAGTACTCGGGCTTCTATGAGTTTCAGAAAATTTTGTTTACTGCTTCAATTGTGTCTCAAGTTTAGTAGAATATGTGTTGGCAAAATACTAACACGACATCTCTAGTGGATCATAATGATGGTGACATTAATTAGTTTCATTTCAACGCAAATAGTAAAGGTGAAAGAGAAATCTCAACTTCACTGTCAAAGAGAAATTTCAACTTCACTGCCCCTTTATGAAGTCAATCCGGAAGTTCAGCATGTTAGTACAGTTCCGAAGGTGCAAGCCCACATTAGAAAGTGCAAAATGAGAACATTGCCATGTAATTTGTAGCAGGGGAACTATGACTTAATTCAATCCGAATGTTTTACCAAGCCCAATCAAAATGCGGTACCGCGGTACCTTCCTGTAGCGTGTTTACGAGTCAATTTTCGGAGGTTTTGTGAGTGTTTACATCAGAAGTGCTCGACTGTTTTCCAAGTTTTATTCTGAACTACATATAAAATAAGGAAATAATGACCTCTAATATGAAAGAGTTACCTCATACAATTCTTGTATTATAAGCTTTTTATTCGCTTATATGCCCACGAGACTCCAAAAAATTGAAAACGAATAGAGTTCTTCTACTGTGTCATAGACCAGAAATGGAAATAAAGGAGACGACTGGTCGAAGGTGAGACTGGTGTAAAAATGGTGATCTCACAGATGAGTTTGGTTTGCATCCAAAGAAGTCAGGGCAAAATCTTCCTAAAGCTTAGGCTTTGGACTAGGTGATTCAAGGGACCAAGTGGGAGGAATGATTTTGTACTCTTTGGTTGGCTTTTCCTCTTTCTTGACGACTTCCTCGTCCTCCAAAACGTCCTTCGAAAATGCAGTGGGATTAGCTTTGATACAACCCTGTAAAGCCACAAAAGGATGCACGCAATCTGATCCCTGCAAAAGCACAAAAAAGAACTAAATTACATGCAAATTCTATGTATTACACAAATTCCTAAACCAATGTTACTGATATAGTTCGTAGTAGAAGGCGCATTTCTATTTACTGGACCAACTATGCCAGAACGACGGCCAATTTTGGACTAAACCACAACATCGATCTCTTATGATTCAGATAAAACTTAAACCGACATCGATCTCTTAATACCAACCTTTTCTTCAGCAGTGCTCTTAAGAAAACAAAGGAAAGCTTCTGAAAACTGGGTGCCGCATTGGCCACTCCGTAGGTGAGCTATACAAGGGCATTCTAATGCTTTCTGAGCCTTCGCATCAGGAGACTAAAATGGAGGCGGTCCAAGTTAGTTAAAAATCAAAGTATAACATCTCGAAATATGCATTAAAAACCATTGAGAATCTGAAGTTAACCAACCTCATTCTCACCATCATTCCCAAAAGCTGCAGCTTCTGCAAATCAGAGATATTAAGATTAGTCAATTGTTGCGCTCCTTTCTAAGTTTAACTATCAGCTTCATGGGACACTGAGAATTGCTATAGTTTTATAAAGCATTTCTTTTTCTCCTTTTTAAGTAGAATATTTTCTTCCTTCCTTGAAACTAGGAATGTAAATGAACCGAGCCGTTCACGAACGGCTCGTGGTTCGTTCTCCTTAAAACTCGTTCGCGTTCGTTCATATAATATACGAACCGAACATGAACAAGTTTATAGAGCTCGTTTATTAAACGAGCCGAACATGAACACTCCAAAATGTTCGCAAACGTGTTCGCGAACAACTCGTCTAAATAATAAATCAATTATAATATATTTAAAAAATTAACATTTTCATAATCATACAACTTAATACTTTAAACTGAGGCCCTAAAGTTAATTAGCCCAAAACCCCAAGCCCATGGGATTAGCCCAATCTGTGAAGCCCAACATCTAAGAAACCCTAAGTATATAAACTAAAACCTAACTTAAACACATACAGGCCACTGCCGCGGCCGTCTACTCTCCATCCCTTTCCCGTCACACACGAACACACACACACCTCACAGATCGCACATACCCTCTCCACCCCGCCTCTCTCTCTCTCTCCCCCTCTCCACGCATGCACATCATGGCTTCGACGTCGTCTCCGCCTGTCTACGATGCCATCATCGCATCTCTTCGAAGTTCGAAGTCATCATCTCGCCGTCGCATGTCTTTGAAGTTTTCATCTAACTGTCGCCGGCGTATTTCTTCGAAGTCATCATCTCCCCGTCGCCGACGCATGCATCAACAACGCCATTTCTTTGTTTTCATCTCCAATAGATCAAGATCTCCAAGATTTTATTTAATTTGTAGTGTTTTATTCTGCATCCCTCTTATATATTCTATAATATCGCTTTTAATTCATTTTAGCTTGATTAGATCGAAAGATTTGAGGATTTCCTTTTTGCAGATTTAGGGATTTAGGGATTTGTTGGATGTTGAACTCGAACACGAGCCGAGTTTCGGAACTCGAGTTCGACTCGTATTGTTAAACGAGTCAAGCGAGTCGAGCCCGAGTTCTTCAGTCACGAACTCGAGCCGAGTTCGAACATTGAATTTTTTGCTCTTAACGAACACGAGCCGAGCTCGAACATACCAAAAATTAAACGAACCGAGTTCGAACACACCCATATTCGGCTCGAACTCGGTTCGTATACAGCCCTACTTGAAATAAAGGAGACAGAAACAACATTCATTTGTGCAAAGGATGTACAATGCCTATAAATGACTTCCAAAAGAATAGGAAAGGGGGGCAGATGTCAATAATATGTGCAAAAAAGCCCCATGCTGGTTAGAAACTAATTGAAGAATCTAGAAAATAGCCGATGCTTTGACAAGTTCCACTCCAAGCTACTACTGAGTACTGTCCCTTCTACACCTTTAAAGTGACTTGCGTTGTGAATAACTACTCCCAAGGCAAAGACAACACTACCCCTCCAACCCCCACCCCTCTTTCTTCCAGCCAGACAACATAATAGCAAAGACAATCAGTTACACAGACCCACTTCTCCACCGTTGCAAGGCAACAAAAACCCGATGTCCCCAAACAACAAAACCAAATCCAGAGCAATCCAAACGTAGATTGTTAGTATGCTCGTTCGTTGCATACACTAATATAGATTACATCAACTTTGCCTCATTCCATACAGACAACTTTCGGAGGTGCAACAGAGAAGTTGAACTATGCAAATTTAAAGGATAAAGCCTAATAAACATGGGATTCAAACTTATCAATCTTCATGATTGCGATTGAGCACCTTTGAGTTCCGCAAAGGAAAGCATCCATAGAGTTCAAGGTTCACACCGAAGATTGTTTACCACTGATGTATCTCAAATTAGAGCATTCCTGTCAACCAATCTAGAGACTACACCTGCACTGGACCTTTACCACACCAATGATCTAAGCAAAAATGGCTTTTCGGTCCCAAACAATTTCTAGTACTCCTCCGTGAACTAATTAGATAGCCAATCACCTTACTGAACCATGTAGTTCCTATCCCAATGATAATAAACATGGCCTATCATATTCAAACCTCCATAAATAATAGCCCACCAAATCTGTTAATAAACCTCGATTGATCTTATCCCTGACCAAAAACTTTTAGTTAAAGAGTAGACATGTTGTCTGACTAGAGAAAGTTATAGTTCATCTGTGAGACTGCCTCATACACATTGATGCCAAAGAAGTGGGTTCGCAGTCGACGTGAAGGTGCCACAAGGAATGCAGTCCGAGTTAGATGCCAAGTGTACTGATGTGGGACACAGCAAGGGTGGAGCAAGGGCAGAGACCAAGGGCTTCCCAGACAGAGCCTGAGGGTGGCAGTGCTGTGAGGACGACGACACAGGGTGAATATACGACGGCAGTCAAAGTCCGATGCTTAGGTCCAGCGTTAGGGTCCGGCATCACGGTCCAATGTCAGGGTCCAATTGTGTTTCTCTCTCTAGAATTCCAGAGGATTTGGATTCTAGAGTGAGAAAGTGAAATTGTCAAATGAGGAAAATTCTCCCGCAAAATGAGTTCCAAAGTCCCCTATTTATAGGGAAAAGTGTGCCTGTGTCATCAGCTGACACGTGTCATCCCCTGGGAGTGACACGTCACCAAGGGGTCCAAAAATACTGGTTCTCCGCAGATTGTTGGATCGCATATTCACCCGGCCTGCTCCTCACAGCGTTGCTCTGTCTGTCTGGAAAGACTGGCTCCCACAGCGTCGGTGTGGCCAGAGAACCCCTTGATCTAGCCACCAATCCAAGGCTCTTGCAGAATCCCACAAGCCTGGCAGCGGTGGGGAAGACCCGACGTCCAACTGCCAGGCGGACTAGGCGCGATGCCCTCCGGAGACCTGCTCTCGTCTCGGAGTGACCCGGGGGTCATAGTCCCTAGGGGTGCTGATGAAGCCCCTGGTGCCGGAGCACGTAGGCCAGTCACGCACACACCCTGGCGGAGATAGTGTCCCGGAGGAGCCGTCTATCTGGCGGGCCGAGGTAGCATCCCAGAGAAGCCGTCTACCTAGCAGAAGGGGAGTCTTCGTACCGGAGCACTTAGAGCTCCTTGGCGGAGATAGTATCCTGGAGGAGTCGCCTATCCCCGCGGGTGAGTCCTTGTGCCGGAGCACTCAGAGCGCGTCAAGGTAGCATCCCGGAGGAGCCGTCTACCTAACGGGCTGAGGTAGCATCCCGGAGGAGCCGTCTACCTGGCGGAAGGGGAGTTGCAAAGCTCCCTGGCAGAAATAGTGTCCCGGAGGAGTCGCTTATCCCGGAGGAGCCAGACACCTGACGGGCCGAGGTAGCATCCTGGAGGAGCAATCTACCTGGCGGAAGGGAAGTTGAAAAGCTCCCTGACAGAGATAGTGTCCCGGAGGAGTCGCCTATCTTTGCGGGATGCCGCACGCTCCGGAGAGTGGGTCGAAGCATGTTCCACGACCAAGGCAAGGTGTGCATGGTGTGGTGATAGGATGGACCAGCGCAAGGAACGTGGTAGTGTGACAAAGAGCCGGGGGCGCGAGACGCCTATCCCCGCGGGTGAGTCCTTGTACCGGAGCACTCAGAGCGCGTCAAGGTAGCATCCCGGAGGAGCCGTCTACCTAACGGGCCGAGGTAGCATCCCGGAGGAGCCGTCTACCTGGCGGAAGGGGAGTTGAAAAGCTCCCTGGCAGAAATAGTGTCCCGAAGGAGTCGCTTATCCCGGAGGAGCCAGACACCTGACGGGCCGAGGTAGCATCCTGGAGGAGCAATCTACCTGGCGGAAGGGAAGTTGAAAAGCTCCCTGGCAAAGATAGTGTCCCGGAGGAGTCGCCTATCTTTGCGGGATGCTGCACACTCCGGAGAATGGGTCGAATCATGTTCCACGACCAAGGCAAGGTGCGCATGGTGTGGTGATAGGATGGACCAGCGCAAGGAACGTGGTAGTGTGACAAAGAGCCGGGGGCGCGACTTTATCAGTTGTGCGGTGCATGGGCGCGACAGAGTGTTGGAGACGGTGCGCGGCCGCGAGCGACGGTCGTAGCGGCGACGGCATGCGGCCACGAGCGACGGTCGTCGATCGTCAAAGTAGGTGGCCGACCCCCCTCGTCAAGGGAGGTGGCCGACCCCCCTCGTCATGGGAGGTGGCCGAGCACCCTCGTCAAGGGAGGTGGCCGACCCCTCTCGTCAAGGGGGTGGCCAACCCCCTTAAGGTGGGAGTCGCGCCAAGTCTACTTTTGTACATTTTTCTAAGTCTTGGTGGTGCCAAAGTCGCGTTGAATATGTGACGTGTCGCTCAAAACGGGACCCCTGGTGAGCCCTTGGGTGCGACCAAATTAGGTTGGGAACACACATTAACTCTTTATGCTTATATATATTTTTTCGTCGTCATGCAGCAATTGCAAAAGGGACTTATAATAGATAGGAGGCTAGGAAGATGCTCTTAATTACTTTTTCTCCAACTAGACACCTAAGGGCCTCTCCTGCCTGTTAAGTGACTCTTAAGCCTTTCAATCATCCTATCCCACATATATTAAACAACTTAGAAGAGTCAATAAATGAACCTATACCGAAAGCCAAGGCAAAAATCCCTTTAGACAGACAAGTAAGAAGGTTTCATTGAACTATATTTTCTATCTTTTGTTCATGGGGTGGGCGATTGCACATCTAAATTTGTCAATACGGTAGAGTCATAACCTTCAAACGGATTTGCTGCTGCTTTTGGTCGCGGACGCCAACGCAAAACTTGTGTAGGGGGTGGGGGGTCCCTTATCTCTCTAGTCTGCCCTGTGTATTTGTTTTGCAAGATCGTTGCTAAACATGCTATTAGCTTTAACTTTTTTAACTTCCAAGCATCAAACAAAAATAAAAGAGATAATAGTAGTTTAAAGGGTGAGCCTAGGAACGCTAATGTCACTCCATTGTGGGCCGGAGGTAATGAGTTTGATTCTCGGAAACAGCCTCTACGCCGCTTGAGTCGGGAGACGGCTGCGTGAATCAACCCTCCTTAGACCCTCGCAATGACTTAGAATATTTACGCAAAATTGGAACTATCAGATGGTTAAACACCTGTATATACACCTCTTTTGTTGCTAACGGGTAAGAAGGAAATCAGATTTATAGTGATACAAAATCCTCGAATAGGAGTAAACTGGGGTCAAACCAAACAATAAAGATACATCATGAACATGAGTAAAAAAGCAGGAAAAGAGAGAGAAAGAGAGAGGAACCAGAGATTAGGGATTCCAAAGAAGGCGGAGGCGGGGAGGAATTGTCACCGACAGAAGGTGCGCTGTAAGATGATGATGAGGATGAAGACCGCCCACCGCTTTGACTATCATCAACACCAGTAGCCTCGCCGCTCTGGACTTGCCCCATGTTTTTCTACTACTACTACTGAATGTAACCACGCAGCTAGTAGTAGTACCCACCAAGTCCAACTCTAATGATGGTGCACCAGAGCAGCCTGAGCAAAGCAACAACAGCGTGAGAATGGAGGACGGAAGAGGTTTTGCTACTACTAGTACTAGACTACTAGTGGTGGCCAAGTCTCCCTTTTTTGACCCTTGACTAGTAATGAAAATGGTAGATGAGCGCCCCCGGGTCTTATGGGTCGGGTTCAAGGCCCAGGCCGAACAGGCAGATCCATTTTCAAAACTGGGGCCCAGCTCGGCCTGCCAGTGCCAGTGAAGTGCCATCATCAACGGTGGTAGTTAATACTTACAGGCGAACAACCAACCAAAACTGAAAACTTTTGGACGGAGAAATCAAGGGAGGGAGGGCTGGCCCTGGGGGCATTTCTTTCCCTCTCTATATATATATGTAGCTCGTGGTGTAGTATTTGCTGTTGATTTTGATTGGGATCGTTAATAACGCAACGCAAGAGAGGCTGGAAAGGAAAGAGAAGAAAGATGATTCAACAGTGGTTGCTGCCGTTGAAGCCTAGTGCACCCATCATCCCTTGCCTTTCTCCTTCTCCTTGTTGTTCCATCTCATCAACCCCATTTTCCCCGCGTCTTCGTACACCTAGTCATGGCTTGTCTGCCCCCGGACCTTGTTTTGTTATCAGGTGCGAATCAGCAGCGGCTTTCTCCTCCTCCTCCTCCTCCTCTTCTTCTTCTTCATCTACTTCTACATTAAAGAATGATAGCGGAACCGATTCGTTGACGCCGTATCCGGGGGGAATGGGGCCGTACACGGGGAGAGATCCGAGCGTGAAGAAGCCCGGGTGGCTGCGTCAGAGAGCCCCGCAAGGAGACAAATACGAGGAGGTGAAGCACTCCTTGTCCCGCCTCAAGCTCAACACCGTCTGCGAGGAAGCCCAGTGCCCCAACATTGGCGAGGTACTTTCACCCCGTTCCTCTTCTTTCCTCCTCCAATTACGTCTCTTGCCAATTCCAGTTATTTGTTGGCTTTTGTGTTTAATTCAAGATATATTAGCATTTCTTATCGATTTCTGGTATTCAAGCTCTTTTAACCTGTATATGGAATTCTTTTGGGCAGTGTTGGAATGGAGGTGGGGATGGCATTGCTACCGCGACAATTATGCTTCTTGGGGACACCTGCACGCGTGGCTGTCGGTTTTGTGCAGTGAAAACCAGTAGGAACCCTGCACCCCCTGATCCCATGGAACCCGAGAACACTGCCAAGGCTATCGCCAGTTGGGGGTACGTCCAAAAACAACTGCTTATAATGTGTGTGTGTTTTTTTTTTGGTGGGGGTGTGTGTGTGTGTGGATCAACTATCTATGTGAGCTCTGTAACTGTTAAGCTTGGATATCCAAAGTTCATATTTACATGCTGCAGCTCTGTAACTGTTAAGCTTGGATATCCAAAGTTCATATTTACATGCTGCATCCTACTTTACAAGTAAGATTGGTAAGACTTTGCATGGCTAACGCCTGCAGCTTCGCAAATTATGCGTGCATGCTATCTAGAAAACAAAGGAAAGGATCACAATTTTGCAAACCACAAATTTCTACAAGGTTCTATCAAATCAATAAGTATGAGAGGTGTAGAATGCATTAACCGTATGACTGAAATACAAATTGTTATTTTCTATTTCCTGCCCGTTCTTATCTCTTGTCTCAGCTCTAGCAGCATTTAGCTCTCATTTACTTGTTATTTAATCAGTCAGGGTGAGCACTTATAGTCCCAATCGAGTTTAAACTTCCAAATTGCCGATGTTGCACGCATTAGCCATGTCTCACCACCTCCACTCACCTCTCTTCCTTCATACCATTTGTAATCTAACATATGACATATTGCGGCCCTGTATGTCACCACATTTATAATTTGCCTATGAGTTTTTTGTTATTTATTCTCGTCGTATTTGTTTTCAAGTCACTGTTTGTGAATGTATGGTAACTTCTTTGGAAGAAGGTGCTATTAAGGACTCTATTTTTGGTAATATTGTATGGTAAGTGTTTTCAGAAAATATTTTCATCCCTTTTAGTTTATAGTATTTTTGGATCGGTTTTCAAAGTTTTTTGCCTTTTATGCCCTTAGTTTTTAGAATGTAATGACTTTTTTGCCTTCTGTTTTCAACGGACCACATATCCAGACTTTATCTCTCCATTTAGTTTTCAAACTTTATCTCTCCATTTAGTGCCTTGTCTCCTCATATTCTCTCTCTCCCTCTTGTCCTCCCTCAACCAACACCACCACCACCAGGAGTGGCACAATCAGCCCAAGACAGCTACCACACCACTAAGACAGTCACTGTCATCACCAGAAATCGACATCAAACCCATGATAATCACCTGCAAGAAACTGATCCAGCCGATTGACTCCACCGTCACTACTACCACCAACTATTGGCTCCACGAATACTACTACTAACTCCGCCACCATTAGTTGCCATGGTGGACAATGGTCGACAAGGTAGCCAACACAGAGATTGCCATATGCCGGAGGTTCCAATTCAACCATCTTACATCTGCAGAAATCAGTCAAATCTCGATTGAGACGCGATGATCTATAGAAGTTCTGGATCGATTTCTGTGTTTCTGCGCACACTCCTTTTTATGTGCGTAAAAGAGGTCAATGGACAGTGTGTCTTGTTGCTTGTGTGGCGGGTGGTGCTGCGATGGTTGGGAGGTGTCGGTTGGTGGCTGCAATGATATTTTGGTGGTTGTAGTTTGTCTAGTGGTGGTTTTTTATATGCGGTGCTGCAACGCTGCGGTGCTGGGGTGGTCGTTGTTGAATGGTGGGTGGTGCTGTGATGATTGGGGAGGTGGTTATGTGGTCGCTGTAGGCTGTTCAGTGGTGGTTGTTGGTTGGTAGGTGGTGCTGCGATGATTAGGGAGGTGGTTCGGTGGTGGCTGTAGGCTTTTCAGCGGTGGTTGTTGGTTGGTGGGTGGTGTGCGACAGTTGGGAAGGTGGTTTTAGGTTGTTCAGTGGTGGTCGGCGATTGTTGGATGGTTGCTATGGAGTGGTGTGGCCGGATTTTCTGGGGTTAGTGGGGTTGTGAAAGGTGAGGGATAGTAAGATTGCAGGTTTCTCTCTCCTTTGGCACCGCCTTATCCTTTGTCCCTGCAAACAGTAATTGAAAATGTTTTTTTAGTGTTTTTGAAGAATTGGGACCTATTAGGTGTTCTCTGAAATCGACTGTTGAAGAATGTCTTTGAAATCTTGTGAAACAAAATCTGCTGCCATATGTACGAATACGGTTTGTTTTTGTATTTGAAAACACAAGACCAGAAACATGGCCTACAATTTTCAAGTAATCCAATTGTCAGTCACATAGCTTTACGAACTCCTAGTTTCCTATTAAATGGCGGTAAAGTGTTTTATTTCTTAGAAATGCTTCTAAAGCAGATGTAGGGTGCTGTATCTTCCTTTACTTACCTTCCAGTTCAACTTTGTTTAGGTCCATTTCTTTGTATGCAATAAATAACATATTTTATGGTCTTATTTTGTAGTGTGGATTATATTGTTCTAACTAGTGTTGATCGGGATGACATACCTGATGGTGGGAGTGGCCACTTTGCTGAAACCGTCAAAGCTATGAAGGTATATGCAGCTCGTTGAATGAGGGACATAATGTCTACTTAATTTTGGAGGTCTACAAATATTAACTTACGGTTTTGCATCTTTTCAACTCTTTGGCAGAAACTTAAGCCCGATATCATGGTTGAATGTTTGACTTCTGACTTTCGGGGAGACTTAAATTCTGTATCGACTCTGGTACACTCCGGTTTAGATGTTTTTGCCCACAACATTGAGACTGTGAAACGCTTGCAGCGAATTGTAAGAGATCCGCGGGCTGGGTGAGTTGTAGAGAAGTCGCATTTTTTGCTTTTCATTTCAGCAAACACTTCGTACTTCTTTTGTTGCTCACTATGGTTTTAATTATTGTCAACGAATTTTTTTATGAGTTGTGGTTCATTGTTGCAGAAATTTGAATCATCTGTTTATAAAGTTATCAGGAGCATATCCTTGAAAGCAAGCTGTCTGTTGGCTTACTAATGTACTCAATTAGTTTATTATGCTTTTCTATTCCTTTACAAACTTTGAATTTAATTTTGCTCATCGTTAGTTAGTTCATGGTACTGCCTCCACTTTAGATGCCTAATGAGCATGTTAGACAAATATTAATGGTACCAACTAGCGTTGTCAAATTTTTTTGCTCTGTTGTCCTCTTATTTTAGAATGTTCAGTTGAAATGATCGATTTTTATTATGTAAGTGTCTCCATTCAGCTTAGGTTCTTCTCGGAAAACTATCTCTACTGAATCTTTTTCTTACGATTTAATAACGTCTTTTTCTTGGCATTTTGTTTTTTAACCAAAAGATGGTCTGCATGTTCAGAGTTGCAATAAAGGATAACTGATTTATTTGCATGATTCATGCATGAGAGTTCAGGTAGTCAAGTTTAGGACTGCATTAGGCTGATTTTACTTTATATGGTGCTAATTTAAACAGTCCAGCTCTAAGGTGTACTTAATGATCTTTCTTGGATAACTGAATAGTGTACAGAAGGTTTAGGGCTTCTTGTCAGAGAAGGTTTGTCAAACATGACATGGTTAATACGCAAAAGTAAGGGTGCGAAGTGATCGACCAGTAGGTATAAAGTCAGAGTTGTGACCTTATTGAGCTTTGTGCTATACTCCTGGATAGTGTTGAAAGAGCTGTTGAGGTTGTGATATAAACTCAGTCTCGATGTATGTGCCAGGTTTTGGGTGGTATGCTACTTAAAGGGCTATAAAAACTGAAGAATTGGATGTATTATCATTACAATATAATGTGTGCACTTTTTGCAGTGTCTATAGGATGGGACTAAATCCAAACCATTTTAGCACTTGAACATGCATTAGTGACAATGATGATTTAGATTTAGTAGAACTAGAAAAAATGTGTGGATTTAGACGCACTCTCTCTATGTGAAGCAGGAGATGCTACTCAGAATATGGATGAGTTATCGACGTCGCCATTCTAGTCTTTCATAGTACTATCCTTGTCATTTTTAATCCTGAAACTTGTAGTTTTCTACTTTAAGAAGAGGTGAGAGGTGGAGAGAACTTTCATGGATGAATGTGGTAAGGGTTTGGTAGAGAGAAGGAGAAGAGAGCTGAAGAAAATGATGGAAGTTTTGTCTTTTCCTTTGTTCGCTCACATTGACATTGTGTCTCAGTTAAAATTCCTATTGATGTATAAGGAGTCAGGTAGCAAACTCTCGAACTATAGGGATTTGGACACCGAATAGGGCAAACTACGGGGAGGCCCTTAGCTCTTTTGCATTCTAAGCACCTTTATGCTGCTATTACAATGTGTGCATTATATGTCTGTTTTTATCCGGAATTTAATATCTGCTTTTGTAGTATGTTCTAGTTCTCTTTTATGAACATGTTTCTAATAATTGACTGCTATCATACTTCGATGTAGGTATGAGCAGAGCTTATCCGTTTTAAAACATGCAAAGCTCAGTAAGGAGGGGATGATAACAAAGTCATCTATTATGTTGGGACTTGGAGAATCTGATGATGAGCTGAAGGCAACCATGGCTGATCTGAGGGCTATACACGTTGATATTTTGACTCTGGGACAGTATTTACAGGTGAGCTGATCTGCAAAGTACTTTCTGTTCCTGGTCTTGCGTTGCTGTTGTATGTAGCTGTCTTCCTCTAATGGGAGTTAAAACAGATCCAAACTTCAGAGTTGGTCTGCAGGCAACACTTTGGTATGGCCCACAGTGGCTTCATCTAGCTAATATATTATCTGTCCTTTAGAAATGAAAAGTTGGCCCCGGTGTACATGGCTCCCACCATTGTGGGATCTGGGAGGGTTGATGTACACACTCTTACCCCACTTTTGGGGAGAGCTTGTTGTGTGCTTCGAACCCACATCCTCCAGGTTAGAATGGAGCAACCTGTGCACCAAGCTCACCCTCAGTGAGGATGGCAATTTTAACTTGATGAACAGTTTGTCTGAAGTTCAGCTCAAAAGTGGTCCATCAGGGTAGAGAACATATATAGCCTTGTCTTTAGTTGGACTATGTTGTTCGAGTTCCCATAGTAACTCTTAAGGTTCACAAGATTTGCATAAGCTTGCGCCTGAGGCAGCCAACCACGCTGCCTTGGCCTATTCCTTTTAGCTGCATATGCTTTACCATGTTCTATTCGTACAGCCGACTCCGTTGCACTTGACTGTCAAAGATTATGTTACACCGGAGAAATTCGCATTCTGGAAAAGTTATGGAGAGTCTATCGGTTTCCGTTATGTAGCCAGTGGACCCCTGGTAAGTTCCTTTTGTGAAACTAATATCTCGAGTTTCATAGTAACATTGTAAATCATGGTTCCAAACCAGGATAAACTTAAATATCTGTTGACACAGCTTACAAAGCTCCTCATTTATTGTTTTACATGAATTCGAAAACATCTTCGGTAACGTCATCTTGAACTTTCCAGGTTCGATCCTCATACAGAGCAGGGGAACTCTTTGTGAAGACCATGGTAAAAGAGAGTGCCAGAAACACTTCCAGTATGTAGTTCGGGTATTGCTCAACATGCAATTATTACAATTGCTTGGACTTCAATCTTGATGGCGATAAGATGTGACTATAGCAGTTACGACTGGTGATACTTTTGTCTTGAGAGGCGACCCCATAAATTGCTGGTCTTTCCCAATTTTGACATCGTCTAAGCAAATTAACAGAGAAAATTGTATTTAGTACCACATGGCTCCTGAACCATGGATATTACTAGGATTTTGGAAACATTATACCAAAGTGTATGGCACAAATGTATGCTTACATTAATTGAGAGTATGGAGTGTGTGATCATTCTGCATTCTGCACTCCCAGGAATATCTTTGCCTCAATTTGCTTTGGAGGAATTGCGCACTATGAATGATGAAAAGAACACAAACCCAAATTTGTGTTGATATGATTGAATGCTACAACATCAATTTCAGTTAATGTTGTAGCGTAAAACGGCAAGAATCCATTCAAGTTAAGAAAGGTTTTGCCAAAGGAAAGTATATTGTATCTCATTACTACTGCTGGCTCAGGTGGATTAGTTAGTTAGGGACAACTAGAGGAAGTGGTTGGTTGGCTATATGCAGCCGTGGTGCAGAATTCTGGACCATTTGACACGGCAGACTTGCTTTGGAGGAAGGATATCGGAAAATGGCAGTCGGGATGCCCTTGAGATGGTTGAGGCCCAAATCTGCTGATTAACAAGTTACTAACGAGGGGTTTGGCAATGTGGGATTGGAACAAAATGAAATCGTTTGTCGTGGTCGTAGTAAGAGACCGACGACTGGCCTTCAGCTCTTTGCTTCTCCTCCTGCTGTTTTGGAAGGCTTGGGCTTGAATACTCGGGGTACCCAATGGCCGTTTATGGTGGCCTTTATTATGAGCTACCTAAATTGATTCGCACCTTCATTGGTAAAATTTCAATGAAGACACGCATGAAAACACGATGTACAGCACACTGAAGCCCGCAAAAGCTGACCTTGCTTTGGTAAAAGCCGTTACAACTTTGACATTACAGATAACTAGACGGTTGTGCTTTTTTTTGTTGTTGTTGTTGTTGATAAATTCGAGAATTGCATATATAAAAGCTCGTGTGAGCATAATACAGGAAACGGTTTGAGAATCATGACATGCCATGATTTAGCAAATAGTTACATATGCAAAATAATAACATAAAATAAACACCTCATCGTGACATTTTTTACGACAACAGCTCAATACAAAAGTGTGGTGAGTAAAGGACATGCCTCACATGGTAGAAAAAAATCGTCAATCCAGTCTTGATATACATCAATTTTGGCTTGACATGCAAAAGATGCGAGGACTTTAGCCTCCTTAAGCTGTGATTTGCTGGCCCTGTGGATACTGTAATAATGGAAATCAGTAATCATATAGCAAAAGTCATATATCATAGCTGCCACAAAGTCCAGAATATCTTCAGTGTCCGACATCTGAGAGAGTAAAAATGAGGAGTCAGTGTATAAATTAATGTGTAATATTTCTTTTGTGAGGGCCCATTTTGTTGTAAGTAAAAGGCTTTTCACAACAGTTGTGCAAGAGTGAGATGCTAGAGTAGAGAAAGCAGCAGAATCACATTGATTATTCATTACGGTCAGACATGTAACACCAATACCGGTCCTTAGGTTAATCTTGTTGTACGATATGGTTAGGAAAATATTTATTGTACTTTGAAGGTTATAAGAACAAAGATAAATTTTTGGTTTAATGAAAATTGGGTACTTTGTGTCATCTTTTTAGATACTTGGCTTTGGATTTGTCTTTTCGGAGAGTGGTATTGTAGGTGATTATCATATGTCCCATGTGAGTAATGTGTCTGACAGTGATTATAGGCTGAACGTTAGTGTATCGAAAAATTTGTTGGTTTTAATTTGTCCATATGAACTAGATGGTGGAGGCAATATATGTATTGTGGTATAGGTATTTGTTGGCGGGAGAAGTTTTGGTGAGCTAAGCAATAAGCAGACTTTGAAGGATGATCGAAACTGGTCAGATTTGACTCCCAGAGGACCGCCAAACCAAATAGGCCGAACTCGTGGACACTGAATGAACAAGTGATCAATAGTTTCCTCCTGTAAGTTACACATCGGACAGGACGGTGAGTCTATAATCCTAAGAGTGTGTTCGGAATCACAGAATTGATGAGATTTCATTTCAAATCTTCAAGGTTTGTTGTTTGGAACATTAAAAAAAGGATTTGGATTTGGATTTCATTGGATTTGACTGAGTTTGTTTCTACAATGTGAAATCCGATGTTAAATGGTCGAATTTTATGAGATTTTGATTTATTTGAATTAAAAGTAATTTTATCTATCTTACCCTTTCTCTGGATCTCTACAACAATGAACTCACCACCACTGTCTTCATTGCTGCCACAACCACATCATTTTTACTACCACCACCGCCACCACTACTGCCATCATCCGATGAAAAATGGTTGGCCTTGGGCCTTCCCTTAGGCATTTTCATTCCTCTTCGGGGCCGCGCATCTCCGCAACGCCCACTATCTCTTACGCGCTGGCTCTGCGACGTCTGTCTCCCGAAGTCGCACGCCAACTACACGTTGCCTGCAGACGCGCGTCGTCTCCACGACACTCATCGCTCTTGACCGCACGCCATCTCTGTGACGCCCGTCGCCCGCGACCACGAGTCACTTCCGCGACACTCGTCACCCGCGGTCGCTCGCGTCATCTCTGGGATGTCCCTCCCCAACGGTCACATACTCCCAATTCCAACTTCCATCATTACCAGATATTGCATTCTCCATTTTTGTGCAACATTAACGCTCGGATCGTGTGCTGTCTCCGGGACACTCGATGCGTGTTCGTGCGCCGTCTCCGTGATAGAAGTCTCTCGCACCCATGCGTCGTTCATGCATCATGTGCCCCCCGCACGACGCCCACCTCCGCGACAGCCGTCGCCCACACCCATGCGCCACTTCCATGACATGTTCCCCTAGCACCAAGTATTTTCTCGCGACAGATGTCGCCGCCCCCATGCGCCATTCTCATGTTGATTGGCACCGCGCCCATGCGCCACTCTCATGTTATGTGCCCTCAGGCACCACATTCATTCACCATACCATGTACCCCCACCATGGACGTGGAACATGCTTCGACCCACTCTCCGGAGTGTGCAGCATTCTGAGGGGCTCCGCTCACAGTGCTCCGGCATGAGGACTATTTGCAGTAGGATAGACTAGCTACCATAGAAGCTATCTCAACCTAGGACGGCTCGTATGACGCTAGGCATGCCCGAGCTGTGACCACGTCGCACTCACATTATCGGTGATCATCGGCGCCCACACTTGTTCACCACACCATGCGCCCCCGCCGTGGACGTGGAACATGCTTCGACCCACTCTCTAGAGTGTGAAACATTCTGAGGGGCTCCACTCGTAGTGCTCCTGCATGAGGATCCTTCGCAGCGGGATAGGCTCGCTACCACAGAAGCTATCTCTGCCTGTGGTGACTTGCATAACACTAGGCACGCCTGAGCTCTGACCACGTTGCACTCATGTTACCTATGGTCGCCGGTGCCCCTAGGTCACTCCGAGACAGGAGCATGTCTTTAGAGGGCAACATCGCACCTAGCCTACCTGGCATGGGCACATGGACCTTCCCTCACCACTATCAGGTTCTCTCTGCGTGTCTCGATGCACCCCTCTGGGATTCGGTGGCTAGGGCAAGGGCTTACTCTGATCATGCCGACGGTGTGTGCTCAGTCTTTTCAGACATGTAGAGTAACGCTGTATGGGGCAGACAACACAAATATGGGAACTGACAGTCCAACGGGGCACCGGTATTTGTGGACCCCCTAATGACATGTCACTCTCAGGGGATGGCATATGGCAATTTATGACACATGCATACTTTTGCCTATAAATAGTGGACTTTGGAATTCATGAAGAAGACTTTTTCTCATTCTCACAAAAATCACTCTCTTACTCTAGAATCCAGAGCTACTGAATTCTAGAGAGAGAAACATAATTGAACCGTGACATTGGACATAACATCGACCGCGACGTTGGACCCCAACGTGGACCTTAGCTTGGACTGTCGGCCATGTTCGTCTCAACCTTGTTTTCATGGTAGTGCCACTCCTCACAGCCTATCTGGGAAGCCTTGCTCTCTGCCCTTACTCCACCCTTACTGCATCTCACTTTGTACATCTGGCAGCGGACACAGACTGTATACTTTGTGGCACATCCACGTTGCTACGAACTCATTTTCCTTGGCATCACATGTCATGGTTGACTTTGAGTAGTCTGATAATCACCCTTGTAATATTATGACCGGTCTATCTTTGAAAAATTAGTCAATAATGAAGGGGTACAAGTATCTAGTTTATGTTGCCACTGAGGAGAAGGCTAATTTGACATAGTTTAAGGTGGAAAAACAAACAACTAGAGACACTCGAGTTACTCGAGCTTCGGCCATTGGTTCATAGCCAAGTGTCGGTAATGGTGAACACATAGGTAACAATGAAGATATTTTGGATCCAGTTCTTGCTCAAACAAAATAGCAAAAGCAAGCTACTAGGATGAAGAGTTTTGATTGAAGATAAAACAGGTCAAAAACAACATTGAAAGTGTTCTTTGTATAATAAAATGACCGATGATGACAGTAAAAATCACAACAAAGTGTTGGGTATTGAACCCGATGGTCTACATGACGAACATGATGATGAAAAGTGTTCATCTGTAATTGTAATTTAAACTGTAATTTGGAACCTGTAATGTAATATCAATTGTTGAACTTTTTATTTGTATGCTGGCAAGTTTACACCTTAATGAAAAATCAAGTTTTTAGTCCTCACTAGCACCCTCATAAAAAAAATTAGGTTTTGAAGTTGTTCTTACTAACTACTTCTGTTATAGGCGGCTAACGGGAGAGCAAAATCTCTGAGAGTGAAAATACGCCCAAGTTAACCACCTCTAACAGAAGCAGTTAGAGGAAGTGAATTTTTGCTCTCAGTATTTTGTTTTCCTCTGACCGTTTTTGTTAGAGGTAGTTAGCGTGAGAAAAAAAATCAGACGGTGAAAATTTGCTCTTGCTAACCGCTTTGCATACTAGCGGTTTGCTCTTGCTAACTGCTACACTTAACATCGGTCTACTAATGCTAAGAGCTTGTAACAGAAGTGATTCGTACGAAAGGCCAGAATCCAAGAATTATGCATGTTGTTGTGCCCAACCTGCACCTGTTCAAAACCAAATCCAACAATTCTTTCAATGCTATGCCTATTTAAAACCAAACCAATAATTTTCACAACCCAATCTAACAAATCTCACAATAAACCAAAATCAAAAGATGACAAAAGCAAAACAACTCAAAAAAATTAGTAAGTATATATCCAAAACCGTCAATTACTTCAAATGAGTACGGTTAATAGTAATGTGGAAAAAAAACCCTAGCTA
The DNA here is from genome assembly GCA_033065855.1 of Escallonia rubra. Lineage (NCBI taxonomy): Eukaryota > Viridiplantae > Streptophyta > Magnoliopsida > Escalloniales > Escalloniaceae > Escallonia > Escallonia rubra. Next base: position 208,665 of record JAVXUO010000055.1, read on the forward strand.
CACTTGCTCTAAGTTCATGAATTGTCTTATATCTAAAATTCAATGCATTTCTAAGAGACCAAGTCGTTGTGCCAAGATCTTCTATACGAACTATATAATCAATTTACACGAGCACATAAACCCCACAATCATAACTATTTCTATTTTTTTTTATCTGTCTTGCATCATTTCAGAGGTCCAAGTTTCCAACGTAGGGGTCCTCGTGATGGCTCCTATCCTATATTATTTTGTGGTCAACAGAAGAATAGTAGTCTGCAAATATAAAGTAGAAAATGTCAATAAACATTAAAATACGATATTGTCAGTAATTAAACGTAAATTTTACACTAACCACTGCAGATATATACTTCTGTAAATGTTCTCCAGTAGTAAACCCAGACCATCCTCCCTCACGCTACCATAAATGCAAACTGATCTTGTATCAATATTTAGGAGCAATAGAAAAAAAAATTGCAATGAAAATGAGGTATGAGTATCATATTCGCCTCCAATGCGTGACATGGATTCTCCATTCTCATCATGCGAAGCAATATATTTGAAGTTAACCAAGCACCCATGTTTTTCCCTCTCTTCTTTTTCCAGGCAGTAAGAGTCTCCATTTTATGCATCAAGACATGCATGAAAGCGGAGAGATAGATGTCAATCTTTACCATGGTTGAAGAGTTATAAAGCCGCTCTCTAAGCCTAAGCAAGTCTATATAGGTATACATAATAAAATTTTCAAGGTTCCTATCGGAAGCCATTGTCATAGATATCTCATGCAAAAGGTTGTATGTAAGCCCAATGAAATACTCATGAAGAGAATCTTGCTTATGCAACCTTAATACCTTGGCTAGTTTACCTTTGTCAGGCCAAATCTGTCAATGCTCTTGAGGAGTTTCCTGAGTTAGTTGACTCTAGGGTTGAGTATTCTAGGCATCACTCGGCAAGCCAAAAGATGATTCCTCATGGCATCCGCTATAAACATTGCAGAATTTATGAACTTCGGCATTTTACCTTTTTATTGTCTTTTTCTGTTGTCAAGGGCACCCTCCATAGGCTAGTCGAACCCTTTCCAGTGACTTAAATATGGAACTACCCAAGTCAACATAAACAAAAGATTAAAAAAGGAGATACGTGAGGAAAGTCTTAGTTTTATTTAATTTAAGTGACAAATTTTGTTCGACTATCTCCTTTTATCTCATTTTATCTCACCGCTAGCTCTAGTTAAGAAAAATGATTGAGGAAATAAAAATTTATGACTTGGAACCACAATATCTTAGGCAATCTAAGCATATCATTATTATCAAAAGGGCAGTTTCTTGTCTTTTATATCCACAACAATATATTGAAGTTAACATGTGGTTGATATTCTTGACACATCACAATTTACATGTTATCTAAAATTTTATTCCAATTTTTTTGTAGGAAATTTTCAAATTTATGTTGTGCATGATAAAAAAAAAAGAAAAGAAAAGAAAGAATGGACCAAAAGCCACATCTTTGTTTACCAAATGAAGAAAATATCATTAAGCCCTTTGAGGTTTGGGTATAATTCGAGTCAACCTTATCAAGTTTCAAAAGCTTACATGTCAGACCATGATCTGAAAGATTCATAGCACAATTACTCTTCTGTTGTAACACCGATTATATCTTAATACACCTTGTGCTTATGGCATCATCTTCTACTCTATAATACTTACAAATTTTATACACGTACTTATCCCACATCTTTCACTTTCTTCCACACACACTAACACGCCCGTGCACACACACACACACACACACACACACACACACACACACACACTATGTCTCTCTCTTTCCTCACTGTGTGCGTCTGTGCGCTTGCGCACGAGCGCGCGCGCGTGTGGGGATGAATTCAATCAATGAGTGTGTGTTAGATTACATTTGTCTGTTGTTTTGTCAATTTGACGGATAATTTCAGAAGTATAATATTAGGTGGTGCAAGAATAATGAAGAGCAATGAAGGCTATTTACTCAATCAAGTGGCAAGATTGTGAAATCTCTTTTTAGGGTAAAATAACAATGACAGAAGATATAGATTGTTACTTTATGAAGGCCGGAGATGTGCAATGGCATAGGTTCACTCTGAATAAAATCCAAGACAAAATATTAAAATGGATGTAGATTCACATAATCCCTTTTATATGTGTATGTACGAAGAAGTATTAGCATACAACTTGCTCAAAATTAATATGACATATTATTCAGAAAAGCACTCAGTATGAATGTGGAGAAACTGCAAACACAACTTGGAACAAAAGAATTCAACACATCCCTTATTTGAGAAGAGCAAAATGTGCATTGAAACTCTCTCAAGCCAAACTCCAACAACGACTCCATTTAGAAATTCTTCATCTTCTTAAACCACTTCCATCACTACCAGATTCCTTCCTTGTTAGCCCCTTCCTTTAATTAACCTGGTTTTCTACCAATTATCGCTTTTATGCCTTTATACCCTATGCATATTATAGGTCCCTAAACACACCTGGGGGGGGGGGGGGGGGAATATGTGTTTACAACTTTGAGCAGAAATTTAAAACTAAATTTACAAAGAAATAACAGAAGTAGTAAATCTAACTCAACCCATAGATTTATACTGGTTCGGCCCCACCAGCCTACGTTCAGTCCCCAAGCACTCCATACAAGGTAGACCGACTCAAACCTTTCATTAACCAGCCAGCTTAGGGTGCTAGCTTAAACCACAGTACAAATTTTGAAACCCTTCAAGGTTTCTAACGATTACAAGTGAAAATAAGATTTGCAATTGAGATAGAACAACACACTCCTTTATGAGTAGATATTACAATGAATACAACAAGGCTAAGCTTTCTTAGGTGGGAAGATCTGTAATCTTTCAAGAACTAAACCAAGAAGCTTGCTTTTCAATTTCTCAAAGTATGAACTCACTCAAAGAAGAATAGATGAAAGTGTGAAATAAGTTGAGAGAGTAATTTTGAGAAGTGAGAGAGATTTTTCAGAGATTATAAAGGTTAGTAATAAATGCTCCCAAAGACCCCTTTTATACTGAAAGAGAATATGACCGTTAAAAAGGGATGACATAAAGTTTGATTCGAATGAAAGATTAAATTGATTTGAATGAAAACATCTCTGAGGAATTCGGTCGAATGAATATGAGATTCATTCGAATGAAATGATAGAGCTGAGAGATGTTGAAGCCACTGAATGATTGAGTCGAATGAAAACTACTTTTAGTCGAATGAAAATTTTGCTTCAAATGAAAACTTTGGCATTGATCGAAAAACTTGGCTTCGACTAGGGATGGCAATAAGATCCGCATCCGGCGGATCTCCGATCCTGTAGGAGCGGGTCATTTTGACTTTGACCGGGTCATGGGGCGGATATGGTATTTTTTTTTAAATCCGTAGCGGGTCAGGGTCGGGTATGGTATTTTGTCCAACCCGCCCCGGTGTACTAACCATAGACATCCGTCAATCTTATCCATCCGTCTTAAGATATATATACATGTTTTTCTCCTAAAGGACACAAACCCTAAACTTATATCTTCTCTTTCACTCTCTGCCTCATGCCCAGTCCCACCATCGGCCGCCAGCTTCTTCCAGCTCTCTTTGCGAATCTTCCGACTTATGCCGCCGGCCGTCGCTGCCTCCTCCTTCTCTCCCTCTCCCCCGCACAGATCCTAGTTAGAATGTAGTTAACCTGCTCGATTCCACCGATGAGCAAATCAGCCGGGAACCTGGACGAGAGCGCAATTAGCACTTCGTTAGTGACGTCTCACAGGCAATATCGGGGACGACTTAAGCCATTGGACTAGGGTTTGTATTTTCGCTTTTTTATGGGCTATAGTTGCTGTTTGAGAGGGGAGGCATGTGAAGTACCTGTGGGCATAGGGACGGCGTCGCGTTGTGTGGCTTGCCACGCCTGTGCTTCGTGTGAATGGGAATTGAGAAGAAGTGACCGGAATTAGGGCTAGAGAAAGGATTAGGGTCAGGGTGGCATGGTAAATGGATGGTGAATTGTGAAGGGTTTTGGTCTTTGGATGAGAGAAATTCTCACAGTTCTCTCAGAATTGTGGGTGGCTTCAAGTGAATTGCAGGGGCGGGGCGGGGGCGGGGCGGGGGCGGGTTTTTTGCATTTGCTTAGGATCGATTTTGGTATTCCACTTAGATGACCCGGTGGCGGAGTGGGGCAAGGTTCTAGGGCTATCGGGGCAGGTTCGGATTTTATAAGATCCGCATCTGACCCGCCCCATTGCCATCCCTAGCTTCGACTGAGAACTTTGGCTTCGACCGAAAGTTATGGCTTCGACCGAAAACTCTTGGCTTCAACCGAAAAACTCTTGGCTTCGACCGAAAGGAAATTTTGCAACTTTGATAAAAAGGAACTGAAGGATTAATTCAAATGAAAACTCATTTGAGAGAAACTTCTTGGTTTGTTCTTTACTTGATTTTCTGGAAGATCTTTTAAGAAAGACTTAATATTAAAGATAAAATCTACTTTTAAGTCTAGATCTAAATCTTCGTTCAAGTCCACGTCGAAGTCCAAGTCCAAATCCAAATCCAAATCCAAAGTTTATGTTTGACTATGATTGAACCTGAAATGAATCTTAATAACAGTGTTAGATTGATGTCAGAGATAGTAATCTTGGAATCATCAAAATCAGTCAAGTCGACAATCTCCCCCTTTTTGATGATGACAACATTAATCTAACATAGTATAACATACTCCTCATGGATCAGATAATCACTTAAGAAGCAACCAAACAATTTACGAACTGTTTTAATATTAAAAAAATTTACAATTCAAAATTTTACTTTATAGTTAAAAAATGTACAATGAGATTTTCTCCCTCTTTGTCAAATCAAAAAAAGGGACAAACAATTGAAAGAGAAAAACAAAAAATCTACGGCCTACGGCGGGCACCCTGAGCAGATGAGGACGGATCTGGAAGTGGAGGTTGAGCGGTGGTGGGGACTTCAACAACTTCCACTACACGAGGAGAGCGCGGCATCTGAGGGTTGTACGAAAGGTTGGGATTGAAAAACCACTCCTCACCTTCGTCGCCTCCATGACGAGATGAAAAAATGTTTGGACGAGTGACATAAAACCCATGTGCCTGTTCAAAAATTTGATGCGCCAAGTAGCGGTTCTACTCAGTCAATATGCTGGTAGAGAGATAAGCTTGGCGACACTGATGATGAAGCGCGGCCTCTTGCTAACGTTGGAGATCCTGCTGTAGGCAATTCAAATGATCCAAAATTGGAGTGTGGTTAAGAGGAAGGGAGGTGACGTTGGAAACAAGTTCGTTGAGAAGGGTATGAAAATCAATTTGATTGGAGAGGAGCTGAGCGGAGGACTGCTGAAGGGAAGAGAGAGCTCATTAAGAAAGGCGGTGTGATTGGCAGTGACAGAAGCGACTAAGGTAGTTTGAGATTCAAGAATAAGTTGAACTGTGTTTAGAGAGACGAGAGAGCTGCTCGAAAAAGTCGGAGGTGTCAGAAGATAAAAATTCATTAAAGTTTAAGTTTGAAAAATCGGGGAGGGAACCAAAAAGAGGATCAGAAGGGTGAGGTGGTGTGGGCAGAGAAGGTGCAGAAGAAGAAGAAGGAGCAGAGGAAGGAGGAGGAGGATGGGCAGTCGAAGGAGGAGCAGAAGTACCTAAAGATGGAGGAGCAGTGGACGGTTGGTTGGCAAGAGCTGTGGATGATTGACGAGTGCGGCGACGTGTCGGAGGTGAAATGACTTTAGGCTCGTCATTGTCTGAAGTTTCTTGCAACACAAGGCGACGACTTCGAGGGCATGTGGATGGATCCATAGCAGAGATAAGTGCGAAAAAGTTAAAAAGTAAATGGAGGTGAAAAGATTCGAGGGTAAACAGTTAAAAAGGAAAAAAAATGACTGCGGGTATATATAGACGAAACATTTCAGTTGAATGAAGGTGTGTTTTCATTCGAATGAAAAGGTTTCCATTCCTTGACTGGTGGAGACTTTTCGTTCGAAGGAAAAGTTTTCTTTTGAAGGAAATACTTTTCATTCGAAGGAAAAGTTTGCATTCGAAGGAAAATAGTTCCCTTCGACTGAAAAGATAAAAATAAAATAATTAAGACAACAATAGAGTAATCAGCTCAGATCACACATTCCTAAGCGGTGATGAAGAGAACAAAAACTAGATTCAACTAAAGGTTTGGTAAAAACATCTGCAAGCTGATCTCCCGAACCAACTTTCTTGAGTTCGATTAAACATTTCTGAACGTTGTCTCGAAGAAAGTGGTGACGAATATCGATGTGCTTAGTGCGAGAGTGTTGAACATGATTTTTACTAATATCAATAGCACTGCTACTGTCGCACATGATAGGAATATTATCTAAGGGATCACCAAAATCTTGTAAAGTTTGACGCATCCAAAGAACTTGAGCACAACAACTCCCAGCCGCAACATATTCCGCCTTTGCTGTGAAAAGTGCAACATATGTCTGTTTCTTGTTATGCCAAGATACTAAGGCACCACCAAAAAATTGGCAAGTACCACTTGTACTTTTACGATCGAGGCATAGTCGGAATATGAGAAACCCACTAGATCAAGAGAGGAATTTTGTGGATACCAAAGCCCTAGATTTATCGTCCCAGAAAGATATTTGAAAATACGTTTAACAACAGTAAGATGAGATTCTTTGGGACAAGCTTGAAAACGGGCATAGATGCACACACTAAACATAATATCAAGTCTAGAGGCGGTGAGATAAAGTAAACTACCAATCATACCACGGTAAAGTTTTTTATCAACATCTTTACCATGTTCATCTTTGACTAGATTAACACTAGGAGATATAGGGGTACCTCTAGGTTTAGCATTATTCATACCAAACATTTTCAAAAGCTCCCGCGTGTACTTGGACTGATTAATGAAAATTCCTTCTTTTGATTGCTTCATTTGAAGTCCAAGGAAAAAAGTAAGTTCTCCATCATGCTCATCTCAAATTCTATGCGCACACTCTAAGCAAATTCTTGGCACATATCATCGTTAGTGGCTCTAAAAATAATATCATCAACGTAAATTTGAACTATAAGAATATGCAAGTTTTGAGATTTTTGTAAAAAGAGTGGTATCGACTTTGCCACGAGAGAATCCATTATCAATAAGAAAGCTGCTAAGACGACCGTACAAAGCTCGAGGAGCTTGTTTAAGACCGTACAAGGCCTTTTTCAGTTTAAAAACATGATTGGGGTATTTTTCGTTTTCAAAGCCGGAAGGTTGTTTAACAAAAACTTCCTCCTGAATTACCCATTCAAGAAGGCACTTTTCACATCCATTTGAAAAAGGTTGAAATTCATGTGACATGAAAATACCAAAAGCATTCGGATAGCTTCAAGTCGAGCAACAGGGGAAAAAGTTTCGTCAAAATCAATCCCTTCAACTTGATTGTATCCTTGGGCTACTAGTCTAGCCTTGTTTCGAACAATATAGCCATCTTCATCAAGTTTGTTTCGAAAACCCACTTGGTGCCAATGACCTTTTGTTGAACATGAGGCGGGACTAGAGACCAAACATCGGTTCTTTCAAATTGATTCAGTTCTTCTTGCTTGGCAAGGATCCACCCATCATGTTTTAGAGCCTCAGAAATATTTTTAGGCTCTATTTGAGAGAGAGAAGCAAATCAACACAGAAAAGATTTACCGAAGACCGTGTCGTTACTCCACGCTCAACATTATCGATTACTTGCTCCTTCGGGTGGCTAGAGGGGTATCTCCAGCTCTTTGGAAATGGTTGAGTCTTGGCATTTTCTTTTTGAGATGACGTCGAGCATTCTCCTTCATTTGATGAAACATCCAACTTGTTGTTCAAGTCGAGAGAGAGTTTCTCGCTATCATCACCTGCATGCTTACTTGAATTTTTAACGTTAGACTTTTCAAATACAGCTTGCATGGATTCTTCAACTGAAGAGTCCTACGATTATAAACTATATATGCTCTACTCTTTAAGGAATAACCAAGAAAAATACCCTCATCAAATTTTGCATCAAACTTACCCAAGTTCTCACGATTGTTCAAAATAAAACATTTACAACCGAAAACCTTAATATAATCAATTTTAGGTTTTTGATTTGAGAAAAGTTCGTAAGGAGTTTTATCAAGGATCGGTATGATAAGAACCCTGTTCAATACGTAACAAGAAGTGCTGACGGCTTCACCCCAAAAATATTTTGGCAAAGAATTTTCATGAAGCATTGTTCTGGCCATCTCTTGAAGAGTACAATTCTTTCTCTCTACAACCCCATTTTGTTGGGGAGTTCAAGGAGCAGAAAACTCGTGAGCAATGCCATTTTGATCACAAAAAGGTATAAAATCTTTTTCAAATTCACCGCCATGATCACTTTGGATTTTCACAAGCTTCGACCCCTTCTTATTTTGTAGAAGCTTTACAAGGTTAAAGAATTTTCCAAAAGCTTCATCCTTATGAGTTAAAAAAAGAACCCAGGTGTATCTTGAAAAATCGTCAACAATGACGAAGACATAACATTTTCCACCTAGGCTGGCATTTCTTGTGGGGCCAAAAAGATCTAAATGAAGAAGTTGAAGAGGGCGAGAGGTAGAAACAACATTTTTGGCTTGAAAATATGTTTTTGACTGTTTTTCGTATTGACAGGCGTCACAAACCTTATCCTTGACAAACTTTAACTTTGGTAATCCTCTAACAAGCTCTTTCGAGAGAAGTTTCTTGATTAGATCCATATGCACATGACCTAATCTACGATGCCACAACCAATCATTTTGTTGATCAGAAAGACGTACTTCACGAGAAGAGTCTAACGCATCAAAAGACAAAGTGTAAATATTACCATCTCTCTTACTAACCAAAGTGCCTTCATCTGAGGCATGACTGATCAGGCAATGGTCACATTCAAAATGAACTTTGTGCCCACTATCGATTAGCTGACTGATGCTTATCAAATTGAACTTTAAACCGTCAACTAAAGACACTTTATCAATGGAAATTGAACCGATACCAATTTTACCATTTGAGTTGTCTCCAAAAGTAACAAGACTGCCATCCTTCGGAGTGATACGAGAGAACAGTGAACAATCACCTGTCATATGCCTTGAACATCCGCTGTCGATGATCCATTTGTTTGAATCCACCTTTGCTTTCAAGCATACCTACAACAGATTCTGGTTTCGTTCCTTTAGGTACCCAGACTTTCTTGGGTCCTAGAAGATTAGATAGACAAGATTTTGGCATCCAAACTTGTTTTCTTCTATTTTATTAACAAAAAAAATGTAGTTGATTTCTAGCTACTTTAAGAGGACAATTTTTAACTAAGTGATCATTCTTGTTACACGATGTACAAAGTGTGAATGGTGAGCAAGAAGTTAGATTTTTGTTAAAAAAAAAATTATAATCCTTTTGCATCTTCGAAGTATCATAACCAATTCCACTCTTTTCAAAAACACATATTTGTCTTCCCAAAACTATATCCAGATTCTCTCTTCCTTCTGTAAAGTTTGAAAGCGTGAGATTCAGATCTTTGATCTCCTTTTATAAGTTCTCTTTTTGTGTAGAAATTTTCTCCAGTTGGGATTTTAAAAGCTCGTTTTCTACAGGAATTTTTACACTTATGAGATATTGGATTTCTGAAGACAAATAAGAATTTTCCTTCTTAGAAGCAATCAAATCATCTTTTAAAGACGCATTTTCATAAATATAGAACTTAAACTTTTCGTCTAACTCTTCCTTTTCACCTTCCAACTCTTCAACGGTGTTTATCAAACAAAGAGCCTTTTTTTTTAATAGCAACATTTTTAAGTTTTAACTTCTCATGGTTTTTACTGAGTTCAAGAAAAGCTAACTGAAGCTTATTATATTCAAAATTTTTAGCAGTGATTACCTTTTTCAGAGTGATCATCTTTGGCCATAAAACATAACTGAGTTACGTCATTGTCTTCGCTCGTCTCTTTTTCACTCTCGTCAGAATCATCCCAAGTCAATAGAGCTTTTCTGGGTTTGAATTTCTTTTCTTTGATGTCACGTCCGCTGCTGCTTGTTGACTTATTCTTGAGCTGCGGGTAGTACTTTTTGATGTGTCCAGTTCTGCCGCATTCATAGCAAGCATCAGGATTTTCTCTTGCATTCCAATCACCATTGTTTCTTTGATGTGACTGGGTTGTCTGACTCCTCCTGATCTTTCCATCTCGCCGGCTCGTAAGGAACTTCTTTAACTTACGAGTGATGAGTGACATTTCTGGATCAGAGTCATCATTGCTCTCTGCAGGTTCATGAGAGGCCTCAGCTTTGAGAGTTAGATTCTTCTTCTTTGAAGTGGTATCTTCCTCGTCATGAATCTTGATCGTGATTTCACGAGTCATTAGAGAACCCACCAATTCTTCCAAATTCCACACATTCAGGTCTTTGGCTTCTTGAATGGTTGTGAGTTTTGCTTCCCATCTCTTGGGAAGAGATCTAATAACGTTTCTTACGATCTCCTTTTCTGGGTATGATTTTCCTAAGAGCTTGAGTCCATTTATAATGAGAGTAAACCTGGAGTACATCTCATTTATGGACTCGTGTTTCTTCATCTTGAAGGCCTCATTCTGCTGGACTAATATGTTAATCTTAGTTTCCTTTACCTGATTGGTACCTTCGTGAGTAACCTCCAACAGTCTCCACGTTTCTTTAGCTGTCTCACATGCTGAGACTCGATTATACGCTTTCATGTCAAGGGCACAGCTGATAATGTTATTTTCCTTGTCATCCATGGAGAAGAGTTATGCCTCATGAGCATCCATTTCGAGAATTCCTTTGGGAACCTTGGTTTTGTCTAGTCCATCCTTCAATGGAATAATAGGACCATTCTCTACAACGTACCGTACATGAGTATCCTACCTCATAAAATTCCTCATCCGATTTTTCCAGTGGCTATAATTGTCGCTCTTTAACAAAGGTGGTCTAGTGGTTGTTGAACCTTCTTCCATAATGAGATCTTTAGCTCTTGACTATTAAGTCACAAAGAAAATACCAGAGCACACTGCTCTGATACCACTTGTAGGCCCCTAAACACACCTAGAGGGGGGGTGAATATGTGTTTACAACTTTGAGCATAAATTAAAAACTAAATTTACAAAGCAATAACAGAAGTAGTAAATATAACTCAACACGGAGATTTATACTAGTTCAGCCCCACCAGCCTACGTCCAGTCCCCGAGCACTCCACACAACGGAGACCTACTCGAGCCTTTCACTAACCAGCTAGCTTAGGGTGCTAGCTCAAACCACAGTACATATTCCGAAACCCTTTAAGGTTTCCAACGATTACAAGTGAAAATAAGATTTACAATTGAGATAGAACAATACACTCCTTTATGAGTAGCTATTACAATGAATACAACAAGGCTAAGCCTTCTTAGGTGGGAAGATCTATAATCTTTCAAGAACTAAACCAAGAAGCTTACTTTTCAATTTCTCAAAGTATGAACTCACTCAAAGAAGAATAGATGAAAGTGTGAAATAAGTTGAGAGAGTAATTTTGAGAAGTGAGAGAGATTTTTCAGAGATTAGAATGGTTAGTAATAAATGCTCCCAAAGACCCCTTTTATACTGAAAGAGAATATGACCGTTAAAAAAGGATGACATAAAATTGATTCGAATGAAAGATAAAATTGATTCGAATGAAAACATCTCTGAGAAATTCGGTCGAATGAATATGAGATTCATTCGAATGAAATGATAGAGTTGAGAGATGTTGAAGCCACTGAAGGATTGAGTTGAATGAAAACTATTTTTCAGCCGAATGAAAATGTTGCTTCTAATGAAAACTTTGGCATCGACTGAAAAACTTGGCTTCGACTGAGAACTTTGGCTTTGACCGAAAGTTCTGGCTTCGAACAAAAATCTTGGCTTCGACCGAAAACTCTTGGCTTCGACCGAAAGGAAATTTTGCAACTTTGATAAAAAGGAACTAAATGATCAATTCGAATGAAAACTCATTTGAGAGAAACTTCTTGGTTTGTTCTTTACTTGATTTTCTGGAAGATCTTTTAAGAAAGACTTAGTATCAAAGATAAACTATACTTTTAAGTCTAGATCCAAATCTTCCTTCAAGTCCACGTCCAAGTCCAAATCCAAAGTTTATGTTTGATTATGATTGAACCTGAAATGAATCTTAATAACAGTGTTAGATTAATGTTAGAGATAATAATCTTGGAATCATCAAAATCAGTCAAGTCAACACATATCCCACCGGCTCAACCAACTTTCACAAAGTCCTAAACTTTCCCTCTTTTGGAAGCTTGCCTTTACTCTACAAATCTCCATTTATGGAAAACATTTACTTCTATTATGCTCCATATTTTGTCATGTACCAACTAAGCACCAAAGATATGTTGCACCCTAAGGGAACATCAAGGAGGACCACACCGTTGACATGCGATCTCACCTCTTCCACATTAACGAACAACTAGTGCGCCATGCATGGGTGGGAAAGAAAAAGGTAATTCCAGGAAACTTCTAGGACTCAAGGATTTTCTCTGAACAAAATATCCAACGGCGCATAAATGAGTTTTGGTCACTTGAAGGCCCTGTTGTTATCACAAAAATTCCCTCTGTATTGCTTTTCACCTTCTCCTTAACGTATGATGCCAACTTTTTTTCCCCAATGGACCGTGGAACATCTTCGGGGCACTTTTACTTCTGAAATAATGTATCCACGCATTATCTACAAAATAGGTTTCTCTCAGCGGATATATGGATGCAATTCAGTAACATGCCAAAAGACTGTAACCACTACTACCTAGCGAAGATGATCGCGATAGCAATTGGAATTATGCTGGAGATAGATTGGTCAGAATGATGCATCAAGTTCACTGACTATTTTAGAATTAAAATCAGAATCCTGGTTGATGAGCCACTTCTGTTGGGAGTGTTCATCCACCTGCTTGATAATATGGGGTCCAACTTCTTAAATGCACCGATGAGCGTGTATTCACTGCATGCTTTAGATGCGGGAAAATTGAGCATAAAATTTATTGTTGCCATTCCTCTTTGACGAAGGTTATGGAATCCCTAGCTGAGAGAACGACACATGTCCCTAGGCCTAATTTATATCCCACCTTTTTTCTTGAAGGTTATCCAATGTTTTTTCAAACAATACATGCCTTTTTGAACTAGGACTAGAATCGCATGTCTAGAATTTCCATTAACAGAGATGGGGGTGGCTTATATCTCACCCATATGTACAACAATTTTTCCCCTCAGACCTCTTCCCTGTGAACATGTTGGTGCTAAGGAACTCTTCAAAACCGCACTCAACTCACCGTTGTCTGAATAGGGAAAAAACTCCAAGGCTAATTTAACTGCTAAAGTAGCTTCTGAGGAAAATCATGAGAATAGGGAACAAGTAGATGGTGTCCAGGTAATTAGGGAGGAGTGTCTGGATCCAATTCCATTTCCAAAGCTAAAAATTAACAATTGTAAAATGGGGCACAAAGTAAGAGCTACAATGGAGGATGTTAGAGCTAATCAGAATTTCACTAGGTTTATGGAAACAAATGAGGATGAAAATCAATTACTCAATCCAACAGACTTACTAGCGAATATGAAAACTGGGAAGGTGAAAATAAGGATGATATGGGCATAATATATCAAAATATTTTTGGCGATGATGATGATGATGAAGAAGAATTAATCCAGAACAAAAATCAAGGAAGAAGACCTGGATGGAAATGCACCACCGACTGGAGAAATGAAGGATGGAGATTCGGATACACCATCGACGAAAAATCTAGCAGGGATGATTGATCATGCGCTGACTACTCTGATACCTGAATCTAACGCGACCCAACATATGGAATTGCAATTGAGTATGGGATCGCCACATGTATCTAAGAATGGGGCAAATAACACCGCGAGGCCCATGAAGCAAATGGGAGAATCCATTCTCTGTGAAGAATTACATCTAGAATCCACAATATCTTATTCCAAATCCTCTATAGATCTTTCTCCGTCCGATCTTTCCAATGTGGGCAATCATGAATTATCATGTAACATCCCGAAAATCTGGACCATTAACCACTCACTCAATCATTTACACAAAGAAAATATTATCCTTACAACCCAATGAACAACTATTATCAGAGCAGCTAAACAAATACTCTCAGTATACAATCATACTTATAAGACTAAATTTAAATATTACTTAAAAACTAGCAAAGTTCACCCACGCAGGGTTCTAATGACCAATACGATAATTAATTACTAACTCTCTTACACGGTTCTAAACCTAATGCCAAACAGTCTACTGGTTATTTTTTACCAAGAAGGAACCGAATAAGGGTGAGTTTTTTAGAGCTTAGTAATGTCGCTCAAGATTTGAAAGAGTGATACAAACGATTTACAGATTTAATACGATAACAATATGTGAGAGATATTGAACTCAATCCCATTCGATCAGATATCAATATGACTTACATAAACGATGCAAACAATTACATATGATATTGACCATGAGCAATTGCAAAGCCACACAAGTAAAATTTAGCAAAGCCACACATGCAATGCTAACTAACACAAACTAGATATGCATATGTACACTAGCTAGTTCATCAAGGTACTAGCCCACACCAATACACACCAACTTCTCCAATACACACCAACTCCTTCCAATACAGACTCTTGTGTTAATATACAGAAGAACAATAATCGCTATTAACATAATATTCAATGCTTGACGGGCAAAAAAATGATGAGCATCGATAAGAGTTTCAAAATTCGTTTAAGGCTCAAAGTAAGGTTTTATAGGCAAATATACATGCTCATTTCAAACATAACATAGTCTAAAGAATTTGATAACAATTCATAATAAAATTACATGAGATCAAATTTGAGAAATTAGGTTTCGTATAGAAATTCCTTACCTCAATCCAAGCTATGCACTGTCAATCAACCTCGTTCAAAATCTTTAAATTAATTTAAATTGTCAAATTACTTATCAGAATAAAATCTAGCCTCATAACACTATGAATTCAATGCCAATTTCTCTCACTCCAACACTTTCAACACAAACCAAATTGAAACGGATCTCTCGTACGGCCAAACCTATCTAAGTATCCCACACACTCCTCAAATCTTATTAATGATACAAAATTCCTAATAAAATACTTTTGTGGCTTAAAACAGCATGAAAAGTTAAAATATGAATTTTTTGAAATTTTGAATATTTTCAATTAACAATAATTTCTTTAAATACAAGAAAAGCCCAAAAATAACATTTTACTAGTAGCTTTACAATATATAAAAAAATACATAAACTAAAATCGAAATTTAAAAGGCATCCAACCATTTTTCAATCTTCTGTTTTGCTAAATCAAATGCGATATGGATAAATGTACCAATTCAACTCTACAATTCATGAAACTTAAACTAAAAATTCCTTGCACTATCAAAACATTAGTATAAATTACACACGGCACCCCTAAGGTTTGCCCTAAACTACACACGGCTCCGTCTAAGTATTTTTATTACTCTCCGCCCCTGTAGTTTGTTATTATGTTACATAACACCCATTTCCTTCAGGGTATCGTCAAGAAAAGTAGGGCACTTTTCAATTATTATGATATTCCTAAAATTCCCTCTTCATCTTCTTCCTTACAACCAAATGCTTCGTCGGTAACCCCACCACCCAGCAACACCCTCCGACTACCCCAATAGGCCCACCAACGACCACCACACTGCCCTGCCACGACCCATCACTGCCGGCCCATTTCCATATCTAAATCGGCCTACCCACGACCACGTCGGCACACCACGACCACTAACTGCTACCAATCGCAAAACCTATATGCTACCCCTAGCAACACCCTCCCACGATCGATCGTGACTCGCCAACGGCGACCACTTGTCATCAGCCATTATATCCACCAACGATCACCACACTGACCGCCAACAACCAACGAATAATCAAACAAAGCCTGCCGCAGCCACCACCTCTGAACCCATCGCCACAACCCCCATGAAAATCGGCCAAACCCATAACCATGTACCTTGATTAAAAATTCCAGGCAAGCAATTACTGAAAAAAGACCCAAGCCCTAGCTTGCTTTTCTGCGCTCGTTGATCGTGAGCCTCAGCCAAGTACCCTGGTGATCTCTAATCAGTGCGGCAGCACCTATTCAGTGGTGGTGGTGGGAGGTGAAAACAATTGATGGTGCGGGTGGTCGTGGATGTGCAGTAGGTGATTGTGCGGTTGGTGGTTTGGCCGATTTTAGATTCGCGGTCTATTGTCTTCGTGGAGAGGTGGTGGTCGACAGTTATGGGTCGTGGTGATGGGGGCAGTGATGGGTAGTGGTGGATGCGGTTGGTGGCCCCATGGCTTCACCAACAGTGGGTGTGGCAGTCCAAAGGGTGTTGTCGGCCCGTTTGTATGTATGTGTGTGTGCGAGAGAGGGGGGGGGGGCGGGGGGGGGGGTTAAATTGACTTTTTTATCAGGGGTATGACCATTATTTCATTAATTTTGTTAACAGAAAAATAGAAATATGTAGCTTAGTGTAATAAAAATACTTAGGCGGAGCGGTGTGTAGTTTAGGACAAACCTCGGGGGTGTCGTGTGTAATTTACACAAAACATTAGTATATTTGTTTATTGAATTTAATATGAATTTCAAAGACTCAAATTTTTTCTTTTAGAAAAACTAAACTTGCAGAAATTAAAAAAAAATCCAGAAAATCTAAAATTTTACCAGTAATTCAAATATTAACCTAAATAACTTTCTCTAAAGTTTCAGCAATTTACAACCACCATAACCTATCCCATGGCCACATGGTATAACTAACCAAGAACAATGTACAACCCCCACTGCACAAACCCATCTCCCCACTTAACCCATCTTTTTATTCCTCCTTACCCTTCATTGTTCACTGGTTGATCATATAGAACACACCACTCACACTTCACCACTAACACACTACACACACTAATATCACACACCCATACATCCATTAAAATCACATATCCACACTATAATCACACACATACACATGCACGCACATAGAACACATGCACAAAACCTTACGACAATCTTCCTCCCACGCTTGCACACACAACACACCCTTATTACACCCACACAAACCCATACAAATCCAACCTCATGGCAATCCCCATTTCCATCTCACAATACCACAATCACACACTTGTTGTACATGGGGCTGTTTTGGCAGCCCCTCCTTCTCCTCAAGCACACCCCGTTCACACATATGTACACTGTATAACCACATACTCATGTTAGCCACCATGGCTGCCCTCTTCGTGAAACCCCCTTCTCTTGACCTTTTACTCACAAAATACACACTACTACATCATAACTGAATCGCAGCCCCTTACGACTACTTCTTCTCATGGCCCCTTCACATAGCACAACCTACAAACATATCTCATGATACACACACATACCCACTTCTTTTCTGCACACACATAAGCAGTAAAATTATCAATTAGATAGAGAAGGAAAAGGGTGACGGCTTACCGGATAATTGAGCTACGTTTGTCAGAGTTCTTTGTCGGCTCTCTCTCTCTCTGTGTATGTTTTCTTCTTGTGTAACTCTCTCCTTTCTCATGAGCACACATACAGCCTTCTCTGTATATATATATATATATATATATATATATATATATATATATATATATATATATATATATATATACACACACACACACACACACACACATATATATATATATACACACACACACATACATACATACATATACATATATCATTTTTAGCTGTAACCGAATGGATATTAATCCCATATTGCACGATTCACTCCTAACTCCCCTCCCATGTTCCCTCTCTTTAATTTTTTCTTTCCAAAAGAAAAAAAAACTAGTGTTGCTAAGACACTAAAATCAGGCTTTGTAATCTTTTAATTACCCAATAGTCTGCATTTTAATTTAAAAATTTTAGCTATCCCTTTAACTATCATAAATTGCATGTTGTAACCCACGTCAAAAATTGTTGCTAAAGGTTTCCAAAAATATTGTTTACGCTAATCATCACTAAAGAACTCAATCAATATCACTTATAGCTACTATCGTTAGACTACAACTTATCGTTAGACTACAACTTATCGTTAGACTACACGTCAAAGCGACGCTAGATGTTGCGTATGAGAATCGTAACTAAAAATTAAATTAACTGGCTAGACGATATCAAGGTTTGGGGTATTACATATCACATGGGATCCTTTTCAGTCTTGCTTTATGACTCTGAGCCCAAACCAAATGGCCTACATCCTACACCCAGCCTTCACCATGTGAGCACCCATTTAATGAGCCAACCCCTCCCCCTATTAACTTGGCCAAATTCATCATGATCCTTCCTAACTTTGGGCTTACTATGGCCGCCCAACAGGACATCATGATAGGCTAATCTACTCCTAAAATGATGGCATGTTCTCCAACATCAACTTGACACACTCTAGGGCCTTGACCACTAGTGACCCAATGGACCTTTCTCTGCAAGACTCGGCCTCCATTGACATAGCCCAATCTTCCTCATCCAAACCGTCACCTCTTGAGAGTAATCTACCAGATCTTCTGAATAATCCAGTTGATGATAATCACCACTACTCGTCATTATAGGAGACCCAACACCACTAATGTGTACTCATATCCTAATCTACACTAACCATATCTATATCAAGCTCTAGGCATCCTATTATGTAACTTATGTCAAACAATCCATTTGAGCAAAACACCTAGCCTGATCTAAGGTACCAACAATTCGCCCAAATAAAGAGATCTCATTTTAACCATCACAAGCCCTACGCCTCCGATCCCATATAACCCCGACCTCCTTGGAAGCTGGCACGTTCATCCTGAGCATATTATCCCTTTGCACACGGGTTGGTCATACAAATCAGATGAAGGGAGGAAATTCACAGCCCCAAATTTGACGAGTCATTAGAACCTGATGAGGAAAGGGATGATGACAACTTTATGGGAAAACATGGGGGAAAATACTCAAGCAAGTCTAGACACGGGCAATGGGAAACATGATGGTGCCGATTCGAAGAGCTCTAAGGATGACAATATTGGAAAGAAAAAGAAGCTTGGAAACATTGGAATTCTTCCTCATTTTTTGGTTCCTCACAACCCCTACCTTGCTTTATTCTTTCGTGTTCTTTTAAAAATTTTGTATTGCTCCCGTCTAAATGGTTGAGTAAAAAAACATGGTTGAGTAGGAAAAAATTGAAAAGATTAAGGAAAGTAGGGATGATGTGGGGTTTTTAAGAGTTGGAACTCAAAAAGAAAAAGAAAACCCCTCTATATGTGGGAGACTATGATTATCAGTCTGTCACCCATTAAAACTCATAACACTTACCGGATGTAGAATACTAGTTGTGAAGGACCGAACTACAGTTCTAGATGTAAATAAAAGAGATACTTAACTGTTAAAACATTCTGGAGGAGAAATTCATTAAAGGTGATAGAACCCTTCTCAATAGCCTTTGCCTCTGTTTTGCCACAAGCTCTGGCAATAAAAGAGCGATTCTGCAAAAAGACAGCCCCTTTGCAGTACATCTCATTTATGCAGAATACTTATCTCTAGTCAGGATTTTGAGAGTTTCCCCTAAGCAACACCTTCACTCATCATGAAACAACTCAGCTGAAATTGTACGGGGTTAGGAAGCCACCACACTTCATGTAGTACTTAAGTTGGCCCCGTACTCAAGTTGGCCCCGTACAATCTAATCTCACCACGTCCCTTAAACTTGGTCATATGAGCGCAACGGGAGCCGACCCCACTGGAATGCTTGGCATGAAAGGAGGGCAATGGCTGAGTTAGTTTAAGGAAGTAGAAGGGAATATCCTTTTTAGAGACAAACACTTGATTCTTGTAAAATTCTGTGAGGGTAATGAAAAACCTTAGGTATCTGGATTCATTAATGGACAACCTAACCTTGCTAAAGAGAAGGCAATCTGGGACTACTTATCTTCTATCATCGTACAAATCCAATATCGTCTATCATCCTACAAATCCAACAACCACTATTGCTCCTCGGGATTTCAATAAGGTCTTGACCACTGCAGGTAAAAGTGGTCCTAACTTTATGTCATAACTGAACATAGTCTCTTAATAGATTTTTTCCATCAGCTCAGTCTAACTGATATGAAATGGGTGGGACCAGCCAAATAATCATGATGGTCACTCTTGACCATACGAAAGACTTAACAGATGTTGTGCCAATCCTAACTGGATGGCCTGTTCTCGAAGGCTATAGTTACTGACCTCGAGATTCAATCCTCAGATCATGCCCCCTTAGTGCTAGACAATTACCCCATATCAAATTTATTGTCTAGACTGGCCGAGTTTGAAGCCATGTGACTTAATCATCCCCAAGGAAAACTGGTAACTGTAGAGGCCTAGTCAATAGATGTGACGGGATCTCTTTTCAAAGTCAGAGTTTGGGGCAAATATATGATGAAACTTTTGACAAGTTGGAACAAAACCAAATTTGGTAATATTGATGATTAGATCAAAGAGACTAAAAATACGATTAGCCATTTCCAATCCTTGCTCCTAAACCACGATGCTAAAAAATGGAACAAAATGCAAGGAAAAAATTAGGCGTGTTATTAGAGAATGAATAAATACACAGGGTTCAAAAGTCTAAGCTGAATTGGCTTAGCTTGGGGAAAAAAAACACCAAGTTCTTCCATACGGCGACTCTGATAGAAGGAACATAAATAGAATTGCTACCATTGAGAACACTAATGGACTTTCACATTACACCCATGCATCAATTACTTGTGTTTTCCTTTCTCATTTTAACAAACTTTTATGCCCTAGTAATCTTCATCTAGTGTTCATCCTAATGAGTCATATATCCACGAGCTCTCCAAAACTCTTTTACCTCATCAGTCAACATGGTTCTCTAGACCTTTCACAGATACGAAAATTAGAACATCATTTTTCCAAATTAAGCCCTTCAAAGCATCAGGCCCAGAAAGTGTACTGGCAATTGTTTACCAACAATGTTGGGACTTTATGGAATGGGCCATTACATCAGCAACCCTATCTTTCCTACAATTAGGGTTCATGCTACATGAGGTCAACATCTCCTTTATAGTTCTGATCCCAAAATGCGAAGTGCCTGACAAACCGGAAGATTTCAGACCAATCTCTCTTTATAATAGCGTGTAAAAAGTTATTTCCAAGATTTTAATAAATAGAGTCAAGCCTATACTGGGTCGCCTTATCTCGGAACATCAGTATTCATTTATAACGACATATCTATGATGATATTCTTATTGCACTAAAGCTCACTAACAAGATTTTCCAGAATAAACAATCGAGGTCCTATCTTGGTGTCTAAAAAATGGATATGGGTACAGCCTATGACAGGATCGGTTGGGGTTTCATGGAAGCAGTTCTAAACAAATTCAATTTTTCAGTGCACATATCTCGGCTAATCATGCAGTGTGTCTTTACAGTCTCCTATCAAATTTGAATCAATGGATCTCCATCACGACGGTTATATCCGACCTATGGCCTTAGACAGGGGACTCCCTATCACCTTATCTCTTCATACTATGTGCAGAATTCCTATCAGCCTCATTAAGTAAAGCACAAGTAGCCAGACAGATTATCAGGGTTAAAGGCGGGTCTCATAATCCCTCCAATTAGCCGTCTCTGAACAATAACTCAATCAAGCTAAATCTTCCATGACAGTTAGAACGAATACCATAGATGATATTGCGCTCAACGAGGCTATTTTTCTAGACCTACAACTATCCAACACATTTGGCAAATAACTCGGGTGTATATTGGACTCTGTCACGAAAAGAAAAGAGTTCTATCAAGATTTGATTGGAAAAAATCGAAAAAGATGTGATGGATGGAAGAGTATCTTCTAAATAAAGTAGGAAGAGCACTATCATTCCTCAATAATAACATCCTTACTGAACTTCCACATACGGGTGTGTCTACTTCTCAAATATGTCTACACCAAAAAGTTTTGGTGGACATGAGATGATAGCAAACATATAGTACAATGTATAATTTTTTTTTTTAATTTTAATTAGTACACTGTATAAATTGGAATGCCTTATGTGCTCCTAAAACTCGAGGTGGGTTATGATTCAAAAAAGTCGAATTGGCTAGTCGGGCTTGACAAGATAAGACTAGTTGGATGATAATGAATTATCCCTATGGCCTGCTTGCAAGGCTATTAAAGGGGAAGTACTGTGTCCGTATAATACCTTCACCAATAGCCTCAACAAGGGGAATTTTCATGGGGATGATGAGGCATACTGACCGGTTGTAAGATTCTTTTACTGGACTAAGATGGCAAGTAGGTACGGAAACAAAAATTTTGATATGGAATAACAGTTGGATCCTAAACAACACTCAAAGATCAATACCACTCGCAATACAAAAGCACAACCCAGTTTATCTTGTCAAAGACCTTATTCAGAATAATGCGTGGGATAAGGACCTGGTCAACCCAACATTACAAATAAAGTTCTGGACATTCACGTCTCAGCTCATGCGATTGAAGATTATCAAGTTTAGAATGCTACCGAGAACGGAGAGTTCTTTGGTCGCAACTACGTACCAATTGTTGTACCGCAATAGGGAGGTTACCCTAAATGCAAGAGGTATAAGGTCAAATGTCTTGCATTCGAACCAAAATTTTGGAAGGCAGTATGGTATTTACCCATGCCCCAAAAACTAACTTTTCTCATCTGACATATTCGAGACTTCCTCTTTGTACCAACCTTCACAGATTACATATCACCCAAACAAAATTGTGCCTGCTATGCCTTCACAATCCAGAAACGGTGGAACACCTCTTCTTCAGACACAGTTGTGTTAGACCAGCCTGGTTTAAAGGCCCCGTTGGTTTACGAACAAATGAGATAGGTACCCTTAGAAGGAATGGCTGATAGCCTGGATTAAAATCCCTAACCACCCAAGGAAACTTCAAGTTATAACGATCCACATTGCCTCCACTCTATGGAGCATCCGGACACGTAGGAACAATCTTATTTGTAGACAACATATTGTCCAAATGAGCCAAATTATAAGAAAGATTACTTTACTATCCTGATATATTTCTGCTTCAAGAAAAAACACAAAAACCACGAGTAATCCCAAACAGTAGCCAAGCAGCTACAAAATATACTTAACCTATAATCATTCATTCTAACCCTACACTCTGCTGTGGTACCAATTTGGAGACCATCGCCATGACATTAGCCCTATGTTTCAATAAATCCAAAATAAAAACAGGGATTGTGTTTTCTTGCTGGAAAAATGGTGAGTTAACTTTGGCTTTAGATATAACGACTGTAATTGCAAAAAAAGACTACTCATTGCTACAACTTGGGCAAAAAGAAAAAATACATGACATGAAACTTCTAACTAATTCATCTTTTCTACTTTCTTAAATGTCGGATACTAAGGAGATCAGCGGATTTGTGGCTCCCATTATATATAACTGTTGCTACATAATATCATAGTTTCACTATTATAGTATTGACAAGGCCTCACAAGCACAACTAAAGGAAGCTAGATCATTGACAACTTTTACCTGCGATGCACAAATTGACATCCACCAGGACTGGTACATGACATGATGCGATAAAGTGATCTTATGCTCCAATTTGTAAAATATTAGGCCCTTTCAACCCAAACATATCCAAGTGCTGCTTTATTGATCATGATGGAAATATTAACGTTGTAAGCACCATAGGGAGCCAGCACCACAAGGTGCTGGGATAAACTGTATATCCTTTATACCGATGCTATTCTTCCTTCCCGTCATTAAAAAAATCGATGCTGAGAGAGAGATAAGAATCGAATCATGGGAAAAGCACTCAAGAAGATGGAAGAAAAGAAACATTGCATCTGGGCCTGGAGAATCTAGAAAAACAAGTTGCCAATGCAGTTTTAACTTTTGCCAAAGCAATGTATGCATATGGGGTGGATGTACCACCTGCTGCTCAAATTGTTCTCACTGCTTTGAAAGAAGTCCTATGTACTTTGACATTAGGGCTAGCCTTGAGATGCTTGACAATCTTTTTTGGCTTACTAGCAATGCCAAAACAAAAGCACAAAGATTACCAGATTACTCATATCAGAAGCAGATAGACTCAAAATTAACATCATTCTATCACCAATACACGAAATAATCCAACTCCAAGAATCAATTTCAAGTTATCCCATTTCCGTTGCTGTAATGACCTTTGCATTTCAGACCATCTAGACCCCAAATCCGTATTGTACGATCATCACTGGCAGAAGCCAACATGCGAGGATCCATAGGATTCCAACTGACACAGTTAACTGCTCCCGAATGCCCAGGAAGCGTCAATAGGAGTTTCCCAGTGTCTCTATGCCATATATATACCTGAAAGATCCAACTTCGAAGAGTCAATTATAATTCACAAAGAATTATGATAGCATCAGGGATTCTTTTCTTTTTTCTTTTTTTATTTCATTTTTTTTTATTTATTTTTTGTTTGGGGGGGGTTAGTTGGATCTTGAAAAGAAGATTGTTCCGTCATGAACTAGAAGAGGGAACTTGTATATGCAAAATAAGCTGAAGAGATCCAGGAGCTTTCTTTTACTCTTTAGGGCAAAACAAATGTAAGAGATTATGCACTCTTCGGGTGCCCTTCATTTCTAGAAGGCCTCCCAAGTTATATTGGCACAACTATTTCATGAAGTCGCCTCTAGTACTGTCTCTCTCAAAAGAAATCACAAAGATTAACCTATGCTTGAAGTTTAAGCACAACCATTTTGCCAAATTGTTTCTTTCCATTCTAATTGAAAAGCTAGAAGGATCCAAATATACGACTAATACACGAGTACAATCACTACCAGGTTAAGCATTAGCTCTACCAGCCTAATGTGACCAAGACGAATTAGCTATTGAGGGTTTCTCGTCATAAACATTTCACATACACCGGACCAACAGACTTTTCAAGAACTTAAATATTATTTAATAAATTAAGCTGGGAAGATTCTGCCCCAGGCTAATTATTGTAAACGTCTCTTCACAATAATTATGATGGAGACAGCACATCCAAGATAATATGATAATATTATTTCCCAATTATAGCAGGGAAGGCAGCAGATCGAGACTATAAAAGCATTCCTATCTGCTTTCTAGTGGGCAGTTTCACAGATAGCACATGCACAGTCATGCTACGCAAGAGTATCATTGCCTTACACGACTGAACCAAAAAAGATGAGTGGCTAAGACCTTATTTCTAGAGCAAAAAATATGCAGTAGTTGATCCCAGCACCCAAATAAGGGCAAAGCAATCTTGCTATTAAGAAAAAAATGGAAGAGAGTAACTGTACCTGTGAATCTTCACTCCCACTCGCAATAAAGGCTTGCTCGAACCCACCAAAACAAGATCTAATGAGAAAGCGCGTACGTCTGTGACCCCTATAGTGGGCAACAACTTTTATGTCTCCTTCTATGCTCCAAAGATGGAGTTCTTGGTTCATAAGATTAACCAGCAAAAACTTGTTGTCTTCTGACAAAGAGAATGAGGTAATCACTTGTTCTTCTTCAATAAGTCTCTCAAATTTCGCTTCCCTGTCGAGCAACAATATTGCGTTTTCTCTACAAATGCTTATGATCCTCTTCCCATCATCAGTTATGGCCATGTCTGATATATTAAGCGTCCGCTGCCCTTTCCAACATTCCAATTCTCTTCCATCCAAGTCCCATAGACAGATGCTCTTGTCTTTCATGCCACAGACTATCCCTTTGCCATCTGGAAACCATCCACAGGATATTAAGCCAACACCAGCTTTTTCATAAACATGAAGACATTCACCAGTATTGACATCCCAACGCCTGACAACCTCTTCGACTCCACATGTCAAGAGCTGAGAATCATCGGGGCTCCATGTAATAGTCAACACTGGATTTTGGTGACCAGTTAAAGTATGCTTCAATAACACTAGATCACTCTCTTTGACCTGAAAAGGGACAACCTCACGTTACTATTGAGGAGACCATATACAGATGGCGAAAAAGCTTGCACTTAGAAAGTTTATATGGTACTTGTTAAGTGGTACATAGAAAGGTAAAAAAACAAAGCAATTGGATTGAAAGTGACAGAATAAGAAGCTGGAACAATAGAGTTCCTTTTGACACCTCATGTCGCAGCAGAAGTCATTTCTTCTTGATGCTTAGTTCAATTCTCTGACCAGATATGCATATCTATATGTAACAATTGGTGGATTGGGGGGGGGGGAACTGTGCATCTCATAGAGTTCATAACCACCACGACAGTGCAGCATAAGATTGATAGATTGAGTGTAGAAGTGAAAAGTATGTCAATATTTAGTAACAAACAGGGCTAACAACCATCCATCCCTCCCCCCACCCTTCACACACAAGAAAAAAAGGGAAGAAAACAACCTCAAAACCCAGAAGGAATAAATAAAATTTAGAACAAAGAAGTACGCAAGGGAAAATAAAAAAGGACCAACATAATTCAAGCCAATACTTCGGCAATGGTACCATGGGATACACTTCTTCTTTCCTTTTTGTTTTTGGGAACTATGATTCACTTCTTTTGAGAAAGATCAAACACAAACAAAAATCCCGCATATCTAAAACAGCATCGAGGATCCAAAGCTAAATTTTGCAGAATTGCAACCTAAACAGCAACAGCAACTCAATCTGCAAAATCCTACTTGTCAGCTTACGCAAATTAAGTCACTCAAGCCGCAGCATATAATTCATGCAAGATATGACTGAACCGTTAATGTCTTGAACACGTTGCTTAAGATATAGTAAAATTCAAATACGAACACAATTTTCTAATTTTTCTTCCAAATCATCTAGAGTTTTGATCCCTCAAAACACAACGAAGGAATCATCCAAGATAAGAGATTGAACGTTTGAGAAGTTATATCCAAGAAAGACGACAGAATGTAGATCATCATATAAAATTGTGAAAAGAAATATCCCGCTTAGCAATTCCAGCAGAGGTAGAATATAGATCGTCAAACCAAATTCCAAAAGGAGATATTCCGCTTTAATATTACAGCAGAGGTAAAATATAGAGCCTCAGTAACATACAAAGAGAGGTAATCTGCTCAATTATTCCAGCAGAGGTGCAAAGGCTTCAAACAACACGTGATCGCTACAATATTCGTACAAAGTCAAGGTCAAAGCCTTTCCTAAGCATGTTAGGGCATCGAAGATATTTGCGTATTTCAGTGAGAACATGTCATTTCCAACCCCCCCCCCCCCACACACAACCCCTACACACACACACCCCACAAAACACAGGTAAAGAGTGTCATTAAAGGATTATTATGTCGTGGTAAAATCATTTTAGATGAAAGAATGCAGATTGGATTTCAAGAACATATTAACACTCCCTCGCTCCTCCTCCTCCCCCCTCCTAAACCGTCCCCTCTCTACAGTTAACAATCAAAAGCTTTTAAGAAAAATTTTACCTCCCACACAACTGTGATATGATCTTTGGATGCCGAGGCCAAATATTTCCCATTATGAGAGAATTGCAAGAACCAGACTTCATCCTTGTGTGCCTGCAATATCTGTCCACACACATAGACAAGATGATTAACCAGACAATAGTTAGAGCACACCGTATATACATCGCTTAATAGATCATACAGGCAAACTTGGCTTAAAAACTCTGGATTTTATGGGGACAAGTGCTAGATTTGACGAGCTTGAAGGTCAAACTCCTAACCATTTGACGAGACCGATTACATTGATATACCCGCACAAAGCCAAAGCCTTCTGGCAGTCTTAAGTCCAGAGGTCACGTCAAATTTGGCATAGTTCCGCAGGAACTTCTCATGCTTTGACTTACACCAACCTCAATGATCCCTCCTCCCCAGAGTTAGCTAGATATGTTTCCAGCCATATCGGAACTTCTCCCTCCCTTCGTTCCCAGTTTCTGCCATTTCACCAAAGGATATTTTTTAGGAAAAAGCTACCAAGTGTGTTCTCTCATCAACATCATAACAAGTAGAATTACAGGGCAGGCCTCAATGCTAGTGCTCTATATCAGATCGAGTGGATACACAAGATTTGTAGTCAGATCCGCCATCTTGATGAGGCCTTCAATGCGAAAATTGTTCTCTAATGTAGTGGAACTGAATGCGACCACACCATGGAAGTGACTTACTTGGGAAGGCGCTTAATCTTGTCATTATAGATGTTCACAGCAAACACCTTTTAAGACATCATCAGCTACACATTAAGGTGCGTAACAATGACCCTGCCACACCTATCATGCATATTGTTATCAGTCTATAATTTCCGTCAAAAATGAGTTATAGCTGCCAATGACGCCTATGCCTCATGATACATGACTCTTCCAAATGCATCATGCACCAGTGTAGGACATTGACACCAACTTACATAAAATCCCAATTACCCTACGAATAAATTAACAGATACAACAAAATAAATCTTTTGTAGCTGCCAATGACACCAATACCTCTCTCTACGCTCCATGGCTTCCAACGGCATCATGTACCAATGTAAGACACTTCAATACCACTTTAATAAGACACCAATATACCCTAGGAAAAGGCAAAAAATAAAATTGGATGAATATTTATGCCAAATCAGCATGTCTCTGTGCTTGGATATCAGACCACTCCCATGCATACCCAACACTCAAATTAACTACATGACTATTTTCTTTTTGATAAATTTATTTTCATGTTCAGATAACCCTCCCTCCCTCTATGCATATGCGTATATGTATGTATATATATGATAAGTTACCATCTGCTCTAAAAGGCTCAAGCAATTAGAGGAAGGCCCCAACAATGTATATAACTATATCATGCTTGAACCCCCCACCCCCCTTACATGCAAGCAAGCAGAGTTGTAAGGAACAAGCTTGAGTTCCATTTCGACTACTGCAAATAGATCTATTATTTGATTAGAAGCCAGAGCAGGAACCCTCATCTAGAGATAATGTTAGAAGTTTTCCGCCATTCATGAACATGTGAAACTTTCCTGTGAGTTAGTTACTAATGCCATTGATGAATATTTGAAACTTCTCAAGTTCTTCGAACGTGTTCATGGTTGTGGATAAGTCACTATTCTTGACAAAGGACCCCCGGCCAACCAAATTCCTTTCTGCCTCATAGCTACGCCCATGACCCAGGGCCATTCTTCGGTTATACCACTTACCGTTTAGTTTCTTAGTATCCATGTCAGTTTTGGTCTACTTCTTCCTCTATAATTTCCGTTGACAGTGATCATACCACTCTTCCTAACTGGTACCACTATGGGCTGAACATTTCCAAAGTCCAAAACTTCTCAAGCAATTTTCTGTCAACCTATCTGTAATTTGTGCTACATCCACCCCCTCCCCCCCCCCCCCCCCCCACACCCCCACCCCCAACAATTTTTAGTCTTTCATTTGTTATTAACAACATCCACCTTGCATTTTGAGATATTGTTTCTCTGTTCGAAGTCGGTCTGATTGCAGTTCTATCAACTCGCCCATTAACTTCATAAGCTTATTGGAATACATAATACATAAGATGCACTTCTCCATTTCCCTCGACCTGCTTAAATTCCATGGGCAACATCTTCCCCAATCTTTCATTTCTATAAATGATCGGTCCGGGAACAAAAATTTTGATTTTTGGTCATTGAACCACTAACTTCAATACGTCTGTACAAAAATTTGTACGCAATGCAGTTGCGCCCAATAATTGTGAATTTTTGCACCCCATATATCATGTAATGAAAAACACTAGCCCTACAGGTGGCATATAGAATATCGATAAGTGCCTTCAGCCAAATGTCAACAGAAAACTTATCAAAGAATAAGGAACAAGGTAATGAGATCTTCATCATCATCATCATCATCATCATCATCTCAGCCTTCATCCCAAACAGTTGGGGATGGCCACGCAAATCCTTTTCTTTCATTTTCCTCTATCAAAGCACATGTTCTTTAGTAAGTAACTAGCAATCGAGTCTTTTCTCAGTAATTATCCCCATAGTATCTCGGTCTACCTCAGCCTCGTCTTAGCCCATTAAATTGGCCCAAGTCGCTCCTTCTCACAGGGGCATCCAACGGCATAAAATGGATATGACCAAAACCTCTCATGCAAGGATCCCTCATCTTTCCTCAATTGGCACCACATATCCCTCCTAGTGGGCCGCACATCAACCTAATCATGTGCATTTCAGCTAAACTCCTTTTCAGCTACCACACACTAAACCATGTCGCGTCACTGCCATCTTGTGAAATTTCCGCACATCCACCTAAGCATGTGCATTTCAGCTAAACTCATTTTCTGGTGTTTCTTAGCTACCACACACTTTAAACCATACAAAATTGCTCACGTCACTGCCATCTTGTGAAATTTTTCGTTCACCTTGAGAGGAATATTACAGTCACACAGCACCCCAGAAGCAGACATCCACTTCAGCCAACCTGCTCATATCATATGGGCAACATCCTCGTCAATCTCTCCCTCCTTACGCATTATTCATCCAGGATTCCTAAATATATCTTTCTTACGTACTTGTTGCCCATTCATACTCACTTCCTCCCAAGACTGGGTCCTAGTTTTACTAAGATTGCAGCCCACATATCTGTCCTAGTCCTGCCCAACCTAAAGCCTTTTTCATCTTAGTCCTACTCAACCTAAAGTACTTCTTTCAGTCTTTCAATAGTGATCTAAATTATATTCCTACCACGATTATTGGCAAAAAAATCTCTTCTTATTTGATAAGTGAAAAACAAAGTAGCAGCTCAAAGAAAAACTCCATTACCCGATGTTTTGTCTTGAATTTGGTGCGTGAGAGAGACCAACGAGGAGAGAGAATATACATTTTGGTGAACAATAATAAGAGGTTAAAAATGAGGGTAGTACAGGAAAGACAAGACGAGTTGAATGACCAAACTCTTCATTTTGTGCCAAGTAAAACCTATCACTTATTTCAGGACAGACAGTGAGTATCAATTATCTTAAGAGCAATGGTAGACATCATGACAATTTTCACGGCACATATCACGACTTGTTATTTTGAAGATCCTTAGTTGATAATTGAGCCTGCATAAATTGAATTGGCAACCTTTCAAGTGGGTTCTTGGCAACTTTACATAGAGTTATTTCTGATCCTAAAAAATCCAATTTAACTGTTGGAATTCTAAGTGGACAGATCACATTGTCAAAATCCTTATAGTTATATCAAACTTCATGGGCCTCCGATCGAAGGATGACCATCCACTCAATGTGGTCCAGTCAGTAAGCTAAGTATTTTAACCAATTCGATTATGTAACTTTGATTTGCTTCTGGAAAGAGTCCCACCGAATATGCTAAAAGATGTTGCCAACTAAGCTACACTTCAAAGAAATGTTGAGAATATGACTCCCAGAACAGGAAAATAAATCTCAAATATACAAGCTTGTTGGCCTCTCACTCAATGCCAATTGGATTTGTGTTGAATGCTTTAACAAGAGAGAAAATCACAAGTTCAGCTAGCCAGTCTTATTACAAAATGTATATTCTTATCAAGTAAAGAGCCGTAGATGAATATGGAAGCCTGATTGAAATAAAGAAACAATTCTACCTGCAACGTATGAGAAGGAATCTGATTTCTTCCACACTGATGATCCACGTACAATGAAAATTCACTGTCCAAAGTGTTGTGGAACACACAAGCATCTCGCTGTACGTCAAGAGCTTGCTCAACTAGATGCTCTAACCTTCTTTCAGGTATCATGACTGCTGCAGGTAGTAGCTTCTCCAATTTCTCTTTAAATCTTGACCTTGAATTTGCATCAGTACCGTCCTGGCTGGAAATCCTAAGGGCCATGCACTGCGAAGGACAGATAATGCAACTGGCAAGCTCACGAACTCGGCCAACATCGACGGAGAGGGGAACAATCTCATTCCTTAGAGTATCTAGAGCGGCCATGAGGTTTTCTTCTTTTAAGAGATCAAAGAACTTCTGCTCTAACAATAAGAAAGATGCCCGCTTCACCATGATTTCGTCTGAAAGACCAATTTTATGCAATGTAACCAAACTTTCCTCCCATTTTTCACCCCGCACTTGATCCAATAACAAGGCAACTGCTGTTGAGTGTAACGGAATCCCCGATTCTTCCTCTAGAAGGGCCCCAGTCCTAACATAACCGAGAGAATACAATGCCCTAGTTATGATTTTAACAAATTCCTGCTTTTTGATAACCCCTTTCATGCCAACCGTTTCTTCCACTCCTTGAGAGCACGGTGGCCTAGCCATTGAGTCTCCCAAAGAGCTGGATATTGGCACTATATGTGATGCTTCGTCCACCAAGTTCTTCAAATCACCCGAAGGAACTTTCACACGCTTCAAAGGTGGTTCACTATTCTCTACGCCTCCCATGCAATGCCCCACTTAGCCCATGTGTGTTCTATATACAAAACGAGAAATATAATGAGGGAAAGTATATAGCTAAATAAAAAAATAT